>JAVJIF010017908.1:0-71569 GCA_038442645.1 Agave tequilana
TTGATGATGGACAAGCAATTATGATGATTCTACCTCTGTTACAAATTTTGGTATTTTGTGTAATTTTAGATATCTGTGAAAAGCCTTGAACACACACAAAAAATACCTATATTAGTCGACTTGACCTTATAGTATAGTCGACTACCCTTCTATAGTCGACTTGCCAAAAATCCCTAGTCGACTAGCTCCTGCTAAAACAATTGACCAAGTCTCTGTTTGTTGTCTGTCAGGATAGTTAGTCGACTTGACCCCATTGTATAGTCGACTAACAGATACCCTAGTCGACTATAGTTTTTCCCAAGTCGACTAATAACTATACAAAATATTTCCTAACTCTCTGTTTCTGTCTGAAATGAAACTTAGTCGACTTACCTATATCTATAGTCGACTAAACATTACCTAGTCGACTAACAGTCCTATATAGTCGACTACATTCAGTTTTTCAGAAACCAAATATCTGTATCAGTCAAAACATAGTCGACTAACCCCTTGTTGTAGTCGACTAATCAGTGAAAATTTTGTTCTGCTAGTCGACTAGTCTCTGTTCAAGTCGACTAATAACAGTTGTTAACTGCTGTGCAGTTAGTGAATTCTGGTGCGTTTTTCAACGTTTTAAAATTTGAATTTGGCCTGATAACTACCCTAACTTACTATGGATTTCACCTATAAATAGGGGTATTGTCCTAGGGTCATATCACCAATTAAAATTCAAAGTTTTCAGCCTTAAACTCTGTCCAAAAATTCTGTTTTCTGAAAACTTGTTCTCTTTCAGTTTTCTTCACCAAATTCCAAAGTCCATTGTGAAGATTTCTGAAATCCCTCCTATAAGAAACCTTGTCCACAAGCACATTCAATTTCAAGGCTTATAGGATCATTGTAATCATTCAAAGAAGATCATTGTACAAGGGCGTCTTCTTGGAGTAGAAGAAAGTTGTACAAGGCGTTTGTTCTCTGGTGTAAAGAGGAGTTGTGCACATTTGGCAAAGGGCGTTTGTCAAGTGGTGTACAAGGTATTGGTTGTGGGTGTACACAAATCAGGAAAGGAAAATCTCAAGCGGTGCTGGGGACTGGATGTAGGTCACAAGGACCGAACCAGGATAACTCTCTTGTCTTTGCGTTTGAATTTTTTGAGTTTATCTTGTGTTTATTTTATTTCCTGCAAGTAATTTGATTTACAGTTTTTAAACACTATTCACCCCCCTCTAGTGTTGTGTGTTGCTTTGATTATAGATCCTACATTTGGTATCAGAGCAGGTTCAAGGCAACAACCATACGAGGATGGCAACGGAGTTCCCTTCGTCACAATTCAAAGAAGGTCATTCTACACAACGTCCACCGCTATTTGACGGAACCAACTACAACTATTGGAAGTGTAGAATGAAAATCTACTTGCAATCGCTCAACTACGATCTTTGGAACATTGTAGAAGCATCATACACCAAGCCAACAACCAACTACAACGCTTGGAGTGAAGATCAAAAGAAGAATGCAAATCTTGATGCCAAGGCGATGAACGCTCTATTTTGTGCCTTAACCAAAGAAGAGTTCAACCGTGTGTCTACATCCACTTCTGCACATCAAATATGGCATACTCTTCAGGTAACTCACGAAGGCACAAATAATGTTAAGGAATCTAAAATATCTGTTCTTGTCCACAGATTTGAGTTATTCAAAATGAAGGAGAATGAAACCATATCCGAAATGGTTACAAGATTCACCGACATTACCAATTCATTAGCATCTCTTGGAAAAGGACTACACCCAAGTTGAAAGAGTTCGTAAGATCCTTCGTGCACTCACACCAGAATGGGAGAAGAAGACAACCGCAATTGAAGAGGCGAATGATCTCTCAACTATGACATTAGAAAACCTAATCGGTAATCTAATGGCATATGAAGTGCAGTTAGAAGAAAGAAAGAAGGACGAACAACAACATTCCAAGAAGAAAGTACTTGCCTTCCATGCATCCTCCGACACGGACAATTCGGATGACGATGAAGAAGAAATGGCGATGCTTTCAAGAAAGTTCAAAAGGTTCTTAAAACAAGGTAAGTTTAAAAAGAATAAAGATACTAACGATAATCCTACTTGTTTTAAGTGTAACAAACTAGGCCACATAAAGAAGGATTGCCCATTGATGAAATCAAAAGAACACTTCAAGAACTTCAACAAGTTCAATAAGAAGAAGAAAGCCTTCCAAGCAACATGGGATGATAGCGACTCATCTTCCTCTGACGAAGAAGAAGCAAAGAAACCGCCAATATCTGCTTCATGGCCCAAGAAGATGAGGTACAAGATTATGATGATTTATTAGAAGCCTTTAATGAATTGTTTAATAATTTCAAAAATGAGAAGATTAAAAATAAAGTTTTAATAAAGGAAAATGAAAGACTCATTAATGAAAATGCAAGTTTTGTTTCTCAAACATCCTCTTTAAGTTCTCAAAAAGAAGATCTTGAAAAAGTTATTGCATCTTTAAAAAAAGGATAATGAAATTTTCTTAAAAGAGAATTCTTTACTTAAAAGGAAACTATTTCTTTAAATTCTAGAATTACTATTTTAGCTAAAGACATGACTAGTTTCAAAATTAAGTATGAAGATCTTTTGAAAAATGTAACAAAGTTTAATAAAGGAAAAGAGAATTTAAATGTTTTATTATCTTCTCAAAAGATGTCTAACAATCATTTTGGTCTTGGTTTTTCAAAAGATAAGATTTATAAACCTACTCATGTTGGTATTGGATTTTCAAAAACTAATTTTGTAAAATCTACACATCTTCATAATAATATTCTTTTGTGAAAAGAAATACTATTTCAAAAAGAATTAGATGCAAAATATATATGGGTTCCTAAGAATCTTAATAATGTTGATAAAAATGTTTATATTGCATCTTATATACATGATGTGTGTAATTCTAAGAATTATGTTTATACTAACAAGTGGAAACCAAATTCCATTGGATTTGGGTTCCTAAAGACTAATCTTTTCGGACCCTATCATGATGGGTACCATACAAATTGTTTTATTTATAAGTACCTTTTAAAGAAAGTGGATACTTGATAGTGGGTGTTCCAAACACATGACCGGACATATGCAACTACTGTCTTCCGTACAAATCAAAAAGGGAGATACAGTGATATTTAGAGACAATAACAAAGGAAAGGTTATTGGTACCGGCATAGTTGGTAACATTTCAAAACCCCTTATTGAAAATGTTCTTTTGAAGAGTTTAAAACACAATCTATTAAGTATTAGTCAATTATGTGATAAGGGTTATAAAATTGTTTTTGAAAAAGATGCATGTCTTATTTATGATACTAACATGAAAGATATTTTATTCAAAGGTTTCGTAACAATAACATTTATGAATTATCTATATCTTGCATATCATCTAATGATGACTTATGTTTACTTGCTTCTAATAATGATTATTTTTATGGCATAAAAGATTTGGTCATTTGAATATGAAAACTATTTTTAAGATTTCTAAATTGATTTAGTTAAAGGTCTTCCAAAAATTGCTTTTAAAAAGGATTGTTTTTGTGATTCTTGTCAATTAGGAAAACAAGTTAAATCATCTTTTAAATCTAAGATTTAGTTTCTACTAATAGACCTTTGGAATTGTTGCATTTGGATTTATTTGGTCCTACTCGTGTTTCTTCTTTAAACAAGAGTAGATATGTTTTTGTTATTGTTGATGATTATTCACGTTTTTCATGGGTCATTTTTCTAAAAAATAAAAATGATACTTTTGATGAATTTGCAAGTTTTTGTAAAAGAATTCAAAATCAAAAGTCTCTAAACATAGTCACTATTCGAAGTGATCATGGAGGAGAATTGAGAATGAATTTTTTCAAATTTCTGTGATAAGTATGGTATTACACATAATTTGCATTTCCTAGAGCATCTCCTCAAAATGGTGTTGTAGAGAGAAGAATAGGACTTTGCAAGAATGTGCTAGAACTATACTTATGGACAGTAATTTACCAAAATATTTTTGGGCTGAGGCTATTGCTACTGCATGTTATGTTTTAAATCGTGTGCTTATTCGACCTTTTTTAAATAAAACATCTTATGAATTATTTTATAACAGGATTCCAAAAGTTTCTTACTTTAAGATTTTTGGATGTAAATGCTTTATCTTAAATACAAAAGATGCTTTAGATAAATTTGATGCTAGATCCAATGAAGGTATTTTTGTTGGATACTCTACTCATAGTAAAGCATATAGAATATTTAATAAGAAAACATTTACTATTGAAGAATCATTACATGTTAAATTTGATGAATCCTTGACTAAGCCTATTTCTAATACTTCTCCACATGATGATGATCATATCATAGATACTCCTATTGATAATATTGTTATATCTTCTGTTGATACTAACATTTCTAAGGATGATGAGACTCCTACCGAGTTACCTAAAGCGTATGTTGAAGTAAGGAATCATCCACATGATTTGGTTATTGGAGATATAAATCAAGGCGTTCAGACGAGATCCAAGTTGAACTACATGACACAAATTGCCTTCATATCACCCATTGAACCGAAGAATATCAAAGAAGCATGTGAGGATGATTTTTGGACGATTGCCATGCAAGAAGAGTTGAACCAATTTGTCAGAAATGATGTTTGGATCTTGTACCACGTTCTACTGATCATCCAGTCATCGGAACCAGATGAGTCTTTAAGAACAAACTCGATGAATCAGGTGAAGTCATTAAGAACAAAGTAAGGTTAGTAGCACAAGGATACAATCAAGAAGAAGGTATTGATTTTGATGAAACTTATGCACCAGTAGCTAGGCTTGAATCTATTCGTATTTTACTTGCTTTTTCTTGCTATATGAATTTCAAACTTTATCAAATGGATGTTAAAAGTGCCTTTTTAAATGGAATTATTAAGGAAACTGTTTATGTTGAACAACCTCCAGGTTTTGAACATGAAAAATTTTCAAACCATGTTTTTAAACTTAAGAAAGCTTTATATGGTTTAAAGCAAGCACCCCGTGCTTGGTATGATAGATTAAAAAGTTTTCTTTTAAATTCTGATTTTAAGATGGGAAGAGCAGATACAACTCTCTTTATTAAACATGTTAATAAAGATATCTTAATCATTCAGATATATGTTGATGATATTTTATTTGGATCTACTAACAATAATCTTTGTCAAGAATTTTCTAAGACCATGCAGAGTGAATTTGAGATGAGCCACATGGGCGAACTTACTTACTTTCTCGGGCTGCAAATAAAGCAAATGAAGGATGGAATCTTCATTTCCCAGTGCAAGTATGCAAAGGAACTGCTAAAAAGATTTGGCATGGAAAATTCTGGTCATAAGAATACTCCCATGAGTACGACGACATTTTTAGACAAAGATGAAAATGGTAAGAATGTTGATCAGAAACTCTATAGAGGTATGATTGGTTCTTTACTATACATTACTTCAAGTAGACCTGATATTATGTTCAGTGTATGCTTATGTGCTAGATATCAGTCAAATCCTAAGGAATCACATCTTAAAACAGTGAAAAGAATTTTTAGATATTTAAATAACACAATCAATTATGGTTTATTTTATCCAAAATCATGCACATTTGATTTACTATCGTATAGTGATGCTGATTTTGCTGGATGTAAATCTGATCGGAAAAGTACTAGTGGTACTTGTCACTTTTTGGGACATTCACTAGTATCATGGTTCAGTAAAAAGCAAAATTCTGTATCATTATCAACAATCGAGGCAGAATATATTGCTGCTAGTGTTGCATGTGCACAAATTATATGGATGAAACAAACCTTACTTGATTATGGCATGACTATCACAAACTCACATATTATGTGTGATAATATCAGTGCTATTAATTTATCTAAAAATCCTGTTCATCATTCACGTACCAAACACATTGATATTAGACATCACTTTTTACGTGACCATGCTTTAAAAGGTGACATTTCTTTAAATTTTATATCAACTGATAATCAAGTTGCAGATATTTTCACAAAGCCTCTTAAAGTAGATACTTTTATGAAATTTAGAGAGATTTAGGTATTTGCAATTTTTCAGATTTTTAAAATTTTTTTAAGAATTTTTCAAAGGCATTTTTTACTTCATTAGTCGACTTACTATTTCTTATTAGTCGACTTACTAGTCGACCTGCAGTAACCCAGTCGACTAATGTGCACCAACAGAGACTTGGTTTTCTGATTTTTCAAAACTTAGTCGACTATAGTAACGGACTAGTCGAATATTCTATATTTATTAGTCGACTAATACTAACCTGCAAGTCGACTAATACTGTGAAAATCTGTCTTCTGATTTCGGTTTTTCCACTTCGAAACCCGACCCATTTTCTTAAGTTAAGGATCCAATAACACTCTTTTTTAATCCTCACCGTCTATTTCATTCCAGGTTTGATCCTAACCATTCACTCTAACATTTCCCTCATCAAAACCCTAGCTTTCACTCTTATTTCTCTTTCCAGCTGAAGATCCAGTCGACTTCAGCAGCAAGGAGAAGAACACCTGCAGCAGTGAACCCTCTTCTAATTCCTTCTATTTCCTTCCAGTTCTTGGTAAAATCTTTTAAATTTCAGCAATTCTCTTTCTTATCTTGTATTATCTTGCTTCAATTTCAGTTATCAACATGTCTAAGTCCAAGAAAACTAAGTTTACTCCATCAAGTTCATCTTCACAAGTTGATTTTAGGGCATTTCTAAAGAATCCTGCCCTAGAAGAGGATTACATTAGACTTTCCTCCTTAGAAATACTCCTCGGTAGATTTGTTAAATATGAGGATTTTCATCACTATGACATTGTCTCATATTTGCAAAACTGTGGATTGTTTCATATGTTTTCTACTGATTCAAGACAAGGATACTATCCATTCTTATTTACTTGTTTTATACTAATTTAACCTATGAAGATAATGAGGACGATGTCCATATTTACTCATTGGTTAAAAGGTATTAACATTAAATTATCCCAAAATCAATCGGCCGTATCTTGTCTATTCCTTATCACGGTCTCTTGCTTGATGATATTACCATGGATGATGAGGAAGTCTTAAGTAATATCTTTCTATCTGGACAAGGATTACCTATGACCAACAACAAGTTAAAACCAATTCCCCGTCTCATAGGTCGTATCCTTGCATACAATATTTGTCCCAAAACTGGAAGCTACAATTACTATTCACGAGAGTTAGCCACTTGCGTCTATGCAATTGTGGCTGGCCTCGATGTTAATTGGGCAAAAATTGTATTTGATACCATGGTTAAGTCACATACTTCATTCCTTCCTTATGGAGCTTTTTTGACACATGTATTTCGGAAATTTCGCGTTGATCTTGATTCCGAAACTAGTGTCATTAAGGTATTCGAACTGTTTGATCGTGCTGCTATTCACCGTATGAAACTTACTGATATTCCTCCTCCTCCTCCTCCACAACAACCATCTTCACCTCCACAAAGTCCCACTCAAAATCCTTCTTCCTCTACACCACCACCTCCAAACCAACCACCTCCTTCTTATACTGATGCATTCTACAATTCACTGTCTGTTGATATTGCCTCTCTTCATGCCCAACAACAAGTTCTTCAAGACACTCAGAATCAAGTGCTTCAAAATCAGTCTTTAATGATGACTCGGTTTGAGCGTATGCAACTTCAGATGGATTCATTTGCATCTACTCAAACAGAGATTCTAAACATCCTAAAGACACATTTTCCACCACCTCCTCCTCCCGGATCCGACCTTTGAAGATTATGGCGTTGGCATTTCTTCGTGTTTTTGTTTTTGCAGTTTTTACCTTTTTTATGTATTTTTCTATTTTCAGACTCTTTTTAATATGTATTTCCGTATGAAAACAGTGTCTATTTATGTATGTTTTCTGCTTTTTGTTAATGACAAAGGGGGAGAAAAACTCTGTGTTTGTGTTATGATCTGAAAAGTATGTTCTGCTATGTTGTAACTTGTTATGATCTGCAACTGGCTAAGTTCTGCAAATCTGACCAAAGCATATGTCTATGTTCTGTTTCATATCAGAAATCTGAAAAGTAGCTATGTCTTGCATCTGAAATTGACATATATGACATATGTGCTGTGACAAGCAAAATTGACATATGATGTTATGGATATTGACATATGAAAATGCAGGGGAAACTTAACACTTTCTGCAGGGGCAAACAAGAAGACTTGATTATAATATATATATATCATCTATATATCATAACCTATTTACTGCAGGGGGAGTTTTGCTGCAGGGGAGTTATCAAAAACATGGGTTGTCATCATCAAAAAGGGGGAAATGTTGAAGCCTACCAAGTTGATAGAGAGATTTTGATGATGGACAAGCAATTATGATGATTCTACCTCTGTTACAAATTTTGGTATTTTTGTGTAATTTTAGATATCTGTAAAAAGCCTTGAACACACACACAAAATACCTATATTAGTCGACTTGACCTTATAGTATAGTCGACTACCCCTTCTATAGTCGACTTGCCAAAAATCCCTAGTCGACTAGATCCTGCTAAAACAATTGACTAAGTCTCTATTTTGTTGTCTGTCAGGATAGTTAGTCGACTTGACCCCATTGTATAGTCGACTAACAGATCCCCTAGTCGACTATCGTTTTTCCCAAGTCGACTAATAACCTATACAAATATTTTCTAACTCTCTGTTTCTGTCTGAAATGAAACTTAGTCGACTTACCCTATATCTATAGTCGACTAACACATTACCTAGTCGACTAACAGTCCTATATAGTCGACTACATTCAGTTTTCCAGAAACCAATATCTGTATCAGTCAAAACATAGTCGACTAACCCCTTGTTGTAGTCGACTAATCAGTGAAAATTTTGTTCTGCTAGTCGACTAGTCTCTTGTTCAAGTCGACTAATAACAGTTGTTAACTGCTGTGCAGTTGGTGAATTCTGGTGCGTTTTTCAACGTTTTAAAATTTGAATTTGGCCTGATAACTACCCTAACTTACTATGGATTTCACCTATAAATAGGGGTATTGTCCTAGGGTCATATCACCAATTAAAATCCAAAGTTTTCAGCCTTAAACTCTGTCCAAAAATTCTGTTTTCTGAAAACTTGTTCTCTTTCAGTTTTCTTCACCAAATTCCAAAGTCCATTGTGAAGATTTCTGAAATCCCTCCTATAAGAAACCTTGTCCACAAGCACATTCAATTTCAAGGCTTATAGGATCATTGTAATCATTCAAAGAAGATCATTGTACAAGGCGTCTTCTTGGTGTAGAAGAAAGTTTTACAAGGCGTTTGTTCTCTTGGTGTAAAGAGGAGTTGTGCACATTTGGCAAAGGGCGTTTGTCAAGTGGTGTACAAGGTATTGGTTGTGGGTGTACACAAATCAGGAAAGGAAAATCTCAAGCAGTTGGCTTGGGGACTGGATGTAGGTCACAAGGACCGAACCAGGATAACTCTCTTGTCTTTGCGTTTGAATTTTCTGAGTTTATCTTGTGTTTATTATATTTCCTGCAAGTAATTTGATTTACAGTTTTTAAACACTATTCACCCCCCCTCTAGTGTTGTGTTGCTTTGATTATAGATCCTACAGGAGTAACAGTCGCCTTGTCATCCCAAAAGCAGTATCACCCCTGCGTCCACAGAACTGGCGCGTAGTCCTTGCTTCTACAATTCAGTTCAAAAGCACACTGGCACAAGCAGACGACTGCCTACCTCTGGTTTAAAGTACACCAACGACAAACTTAAAGCATCGGGGAGGTTTAGACTGTGTATCTAGACACTCCACGCGATCAATTTTGGCGGCTTCAAAGAGTTTCACAATACACTCACGAAGACCATAGTCCGGACAAGATCAAGCTCAGAGCATTGTCAGTCCAACCACGAGAAGGACGAATTCAGCTAAAGTCCAAAGTATTTCGAAATCCGTCCAGCCAACCGCGGAATATCGAAAACTTTGGAGGGGGTTCTGTAGGCTGTCTAAAAATCATTAAAGACAAGTCGTCAAAAGCAGAGTCCCAAACTCCAGACGCAGGGCTAGTCTCAGCCGCACCAAGGCGCGAGGGTCGAAACCCGCGTCTCAGCCACACCAAGACGCGAGGGTCGAAACCCGCGTCTCAGCAGCACCAAGGCGCGAGGGTCGAAACCCGCGTCTCAGCCGCACCAAGGCGCGAGGGTCGAAACCCGTGTCTCAGTCTCAGCGCATCAAGGGGCGTGGGTCGAAACCCGCGTCTCAGCCGCGCCAAGGCGCGAGGGTCGAAACCCGCGTCTCAAGAGCTCCAAGGCGCGTGGGTCGAAACCCGCGCCTCAGTTGTAACCGTCCCGGTTATGGGGCCAATCACGGCCCACATAACGGGAAAAGTTAGCCCCCATTATGGAGTATTTTGGGAGGCACGTACGCCCCTGAAACCCCTATAAATAGCCCCGTTGCTATGAAGAAGGGGTCAGATTTTCGGAGAGAAGAACTCTGAGAGAAAAGAGCTTGACTTTAGAGCTTCCACAGAGAGAGAGAGAGTCCAACCCTTCAGATAACTTGCTGCGTACAAGTTAATCTTTGCCTACAATCTCTTGGTCGACAGAGCTGTGCTACTCCGTCCACCATCCGAAGAGAAGATCCCCAGAAGTTCTCGACGTTCACCCGGTCAACGGAAAACAAGATTCACTTTCCACCGCCACTTGAAGAACCCAGCACTAAACAAAGGGGAGATTCAAGACTCAACATCTTCCCTCCCTTGTAGTCGGAGCATTAGTCCGTTGTAACCTTTCAATTGATTCAAGAAATCTTACACCGAGCGCCTCTTCTCCGTACCAAACAACACTCACACACAAATGCACTTTTCAAAATACAAGTTTTTGGTTATGTTGGTTTTGGTGCATGTTTGATTGATATTCATGTCTTAAAATATTTTAAATTTTTACATCTAGTTTAAAATATGTATTTCATCCCCTATAGAATGCTACTTAAACTTCAAACAATTTAAAATATTTCAAAAATTATTCAAAGTTCAAAAATTTCTATATAAAAATGATTTCAGGCCTTTACGGTCGACCGGCCCGGTCGACCGGATCTATTTCAGGCCAGATCGGTTGACCGGACGGTCGATCGGGCCTTGTGGCCTTGGGCGCGCACGTTTGTGCACATCTGCCGGTCTACTGGGCCAGTCGATCGACAGACCTTGCTGTCGACCGACTGCTAAACACCAACACTTGAGTTTTGTCGGTCGACCGGCCCGGTTGACCGGCCGTTCAATGTTTCATTTTAATATAGCCGGCGGTCGACCGAACCGGTCGACCGAGGCCAACGGCTCTTTTGCCATGTGGCCTGCCGGTCAACTGGCCCGGTCAACCGACAGCCGTCCAGAAGCCCCAACGGCTATTTCTTGGAATCTGTTTCATTTTTCATGATTCTTACAGCTATTTCTGTTTTCCTAGTGGCTGAACTCTACCCTAATGACCTAGTATCAATTATGAAAGGTGTGTATTCACTCCCTATAAATAGAGGTCATTGGTCTTATGTTTGAAACAAGAAAAATATCCAAGTTTCAAGTTTTTCAAAAGAGAAGAAAAGTTTACTTTCTTTTATTTTCAAAGTTCTTTCAATTGCAAAAGTTTTCAGTTGGTTTTCAAGTCTCCTTAGTCTCTACTACTGAAATTTCTCTCACTTTACTTCTTGAGCCAAAAATCATATTCCACTCTATAAGAGATTGTAAAAGAGAGTTTGTGGTCTTTTGATCACCAAGTGATTATTGTACTTGTGGCTACACTACCTCTGGACTAGAGGAGTGTGATTGAGGAGTTGGGTACTCCTCAAACTCTCTTTTATAGTGGATTGAAAATCCTTCTGGGTGAAGGCGGGGACATAGAGCTGGGTGCTCGAATCTCGAAACAAATCTTTTTGTTTGCGATAGGTTTACTTGTGGCTTTCTCTTTCTATTCATTATTTTTCATATTGTCGATCTATACTCTTACAACAAGATTGCATTGCGCATCTCAAACTCTTATTTAGAGAAATCACGAGGAAGAAGTTCAGAGCCCGTCACGGAGTATTCGGCTTCTAATCTTACTTTGAGTGATCGTTGCATCATCTCATTTTTAATTTGTGCATTTCTTGTTTATTGATTAGCACTACACCTATTCACCCCCCTCTAGGTGTAATTTCAATTGGTATCAGAGTTAGGACTCTAGTTTTTAGCTTCATATCCTTAGAGAGATCCTATAATTTGCTAATCACTATTTTCATATCTTCATTCATACTCTATTAAAGATGGCCGATAACATTAAGTCCCCTCCCAAATTTGATGGACTTAACTTTCTCATATGAAAAGTTAGGATGAATATATTTTTGCAATCTCTAGGTAGCCGAGTTGCTAAGACCTTGAACAAGCTCTATAGTGCACCCCAAAGTGAGGAGGACACTTTGTCCGATCTTACCTCCTTGGAATTTGAGGCAAACTCAAAGGCTCAAAATACCTTGCTTTTAGCTTTAAATGAGGATGACTTAACACGAGTTATCCATTGCAAATCTGCCTATGAGATTTGGTAACACTTATTGGTCACTCATGAGGGAACATCACAAGTCAAGAGAGCTAAAATTGATCTCTTGCGTTCTCAATATGAAAGTTTTAAAATGTAAGAAAATGAATCTATTGATGATATGATTACTAAGTTTACTAAAATCACAAATGCTCTTGCTTCACTAGGTGATGAAATCGACAATGACCAAAAGGTGCGTAAGGTGATTTGTGCTCTCCCTCCATCATGGAAAATGAAAGCTACCACCTTAAAGGAATTGAACGACAAGGACGAAATGGAGCTCATAAGTCTTATTGGTAATCTTAAGACTCATGAGATGGAGAAAAAGGTTAGAGAGGAAACCGTGCCTCAAAAAAATAAGTCTATTGCTTTCAAGTATACCTCCAACATCTCTGATGATGAAGAAGATGAAGAGAACGATGAAGAACTATCTCTTCTTTTGAGAAATGTGAAAATAATGTATCACAAGAAAAAGCTCAACCATAGAAGGCGATGGGAAGGGAAGGAGAAGAAGAAAATCATACGTTACAACTGTCGGAAACCTGGACACATCATGGCCGAATGTCCAGATTTCATGAACAAGGTATCTTCCTCTATGAAGCAAAAGAGAAGCCGTTTGTAAAGAAGGCATTCAAAGCCACTTGGGATTCGGAAAGTGAATCTGAAGATGAAGTTGACACGGCAAACATGTGTTTCATGAAAAACACACGTGAGGCAACTCCCGAAACATCTTATGATGACACTGAAATAAGTAAAGATGAGCTATTACAAGCTTTCATAGAACTTTCAGAAAACTATGATTCTAAGAAGAAAGAATGTTTGAAATTGAAAAAGGAAAATGATATGCTTAACAATCATATTACTATTATTACAAGAGAAAAAGATGAATTATCTTCCACTATTATTTCAACACAAAGAGATTTTGATGTACATAGAGTTTCATGCAAATCTAAATACCCTAAAATTGATGAAAATGAGATTTCTTTGTTAAAAATTAAAATAAGTGATTTGGGAAATGTTCTAAAAGAATGTGCTTTTAACAATACTAAACTAAAAGAAATGTTTTTAAAGAAACACTTGCTCACTTCACATGTTCAACATAATAAACAATCACATGCTCAACATTCATCATGCCAACACATCACATGTCAATCATGCTAAAACACCACATGTTCACAAATCACATGTTCATAAACCACATGGTCATTATGCTTTTAAGTATGGGAAAATTTATAAATGTACTTATTGTGACCGAATGGTCATTTAGCCAAATTTTGTTATGATCATATAAATAGTATGAATAATCATATTTGGGTTAGAAACACTATCATTTTAGGACCCAAGAAAATGTGGGTACCAAATCAACCATTCAATCATTTGATATAGGTACACACCAAGACTCAAAGACGTAGAGAGCGGTGGTACCTTGATAGTGGTTGTTCGCGACATATGACATGGGACATCAACAATTTTGCAACCCTATCAAGGTATGTTGAAGGTGGCACCGTCACTTTCGGAGATGACTCCAAAGGCACCATTATTGGTGTAGGTAACATCAAGAGTGGTACATCTCCTTTGATAGAAAATGTAGTTCTTATTGATGGGCTTAAACATAATTTACTTATTATTAGTCAACTATGTGATCGTGGTTCCAAAGTTATTTTTGATGAATCTTCTTGCAAAATTTATAATTGTAAAACCAATGAATGCATTCTCACTGGATTTCGTGAAAATAACGTCTACATTATTGATATGCTAAATTTGAATTGCACTACAAAATGTTTAAATGCTTTTGATGAGATTTTATGGTTATGGCATAGAAGATTAGGCCATACTTCTTTTGATCATCTTTCTAGAATCAATTCTAAAGAATCGGTGAAAAGTATTCTTCATTTGAAGTTTGAGAAGGACCGCATTTCTGATGCGTGCCAACTTGGAAAACAAACCAAGTCCTCTTTCAAACCAATTAAGAATATCATGACATCTAGGCTATTAGAATTAATTCACATGGATCTATTTGGACCAACTAAAACTAAAAGTTTAAATGGTAATAGATATGTATTTATTTTAGTTGATGATTTCTCTCGTTTCACATAGATTTTCTTTTTGAAGCATAAAGATCAAACTTTTTCACATTTTAAGATTTTTCGAAAATGGGTTGAAAAGAAAAAGGTCTTTCGATTTTACGCATAAGAAGTGATAGAGGTGGTGAGTTTGTCAACCAACTCTTTATGACTTATTGCGATGATATTGGAATTAAGCATGAAATGTCATGTCTTACAACTCCACAATAAAATGGAGTCATTGAACCGAAGAATAGAACTCTTCAAGAAATGGCTAAGACCATGATAAGTGAATACGGGCTCCCCTAATATTTATGGGCCGAGGCTGTAAACACCATATGCTATATATCAAACCGAATTTACCTTTGTAAAACACTTTCAAAACTTCCTTTGAAATGTATCATTTGAGAAAACCAAATATTTCGTATTTTAAAGTTTTTGAATGCAAATGTTTTGTCTTGAACATCAAAGATAATTTGGGAAAATTTGATGCTAAGGCTTTTGAAGCAATTTTTGTTGGTTACTCTAACACTAGCAAAGCATTTAGAGTGTTTAATAAACTTCACTTACTATTAAAGAATCTATGCATGTTAAATTTGAAGAGTCTAATGCATTTGTTAAGAATGTTGTAGAGATTGACTCTTTAAGTAAAGACATGGAGAAAATATCCTTGATGGACTTACACATCCAAGAAGACAAGAAAGAACCAAATGGTGATATTCAAAAGGATGATGTGGAAGGTCAAAAGGATGAAGTGGAACCATCACAACCACTTCCTAAAGATTGGAGATATGCTACATATCATCCCAAATATCTCATCATGGGTGATGTATCAAAGGGGGTAACCACTCGCTCCAAACTCCATGACTTGTGTGGGCATTATGCATTCATATTCATTTTGAACCCAAAAACATCCTCGAAGTCGAGGGTGACTCATATTGGTTGATTGCTATGCAAGAAGAGCTCAATCAATTTGAGCATAACTGTAACGCCCCGATGCTAAAGATACGGAGACGTTATGGCGACGCATATACGCGAGGAAAATACCCCACGTATACACGCTAAGCCTCAATTGTAACCTGAACAAGCTATAAATCAGAACTAAAATAATCATCGATCACTGCAATAATACATATAGTCAACCACGCATGATATCATATGAATCAAGAGCTAGAATAGTGACTGGAATAAGAACTGAACTGATATGACAAGAATCAGGAAGTAATATGAAAGCTAAAAAGATAAGAGTACCAGAATAGAATAGGAAGAAGCTCCAGCTATTCGCGAAGCATACGGCCTCAACGAACAACTGCACAAAGGAAACCAACCGTCCAATAGCTGGACGTGCAAACCCAGGGTCGTCAGAACGCGACCATAATGAGTGTGTGTGTAAAGGGGAAACAGCTCGTGCAGAAGAAACAATGTGCATAATTAGTAATAAGAGCAACTGAAGATAAAAGAGACCATATAACAGATAAATAAAAGAACTGTAATAAACATAATAACAACACGAATAAAGATAGGCAACAACTGATCAATAGTAAGCAAGCAACTGCTGTCACAATAGGTAACCTATCATATGTCACTAGGCTGGTATCCAAGTCTGGTCAGGGTTATAGTTATATGTCTATCACAGTAATATAAATATACAGTCAGGTGATTAATGTCAGTCACAATACATTAACAGTTTATTTTCATTTATTATGTCAGCGAACATCATTGCCACCTGTAATAGATGCATCCCATACTACGCCTACTACATGTGTCAACCGGAGTCCTAAGTTATTGAAACTGATTGGTTGGAGACATTGTCCATGTTTTAGGTGGGTCCCGTACATACCCGGGACCACGGCCTCAGTTTCCTGGCGCTGAACCAGGCCGTACCGCTAGGTACTCAGTAACAGTAACAGTAACAGTAATCTCACTGTGAAAACAGTGGAACAGTAACAGTACAGATGGGATGTCAGTCATCCCCCAGGAACCCTGCAATGGAACCCTCAGTCGGCTGCGCAACCTGTATCCTAGGTCCACCCAAAATACAGACGTTGTCTCCTCCATCAATTTCCCCAATCCCAGTGTAAGTTATTCAATTACTTTATTATTTATTCAATTCAGTTAAACCAGTCAATGTCCATATTATCTAAAACATTGGGACGATACGGTGACAATAACAATAACAGTACAGTAACAGTCAATCAGTAATCGTATACATGGTGAACGATATCAGTAATAGTAAACAGTAACAGTAACCGTGTATACGACGAACAATAGGACTGTACCGTGGTTACGGTCAAACAATCATTTCCCAGTAACTTCAATAACATGGATAAAATAACAGTAACAGTCTAGCTACTGCCCAATAAACAGTCTCAACTAAAGCTGATCATAATCTCATCCATCCATACTAAAGAGATATCATAAACTATTCCATCAACTTATATTCCCAATACCATCCTCATAAATCGTTAAGTATCAGTCCGTATCAGTGTAAGCTAAAACGGTAAACTATCATATCAATGAATCTGTAATTAGTCCTCTCCTCAACACCGATATGTTCTAGTCCTATAACCACCAATAACTGAGATCAATTAATAACTGTTATCAAACTCCAAGATATAGATCACTGATATCGACTAGATTACCATCATCATAACTCAATCTCTATCAATAGATGTAATCAATAACTATGCATGTCCTCGAGATCAACAAGTCAAACACATGCCCCAATCATATTAAATAAGAAACATCCTCGAATACATGTAATCTAGAATATCTACTCAACTACTTCAGTCGTATCTGATATGTCCTCAAATACTCACTAATAAAGTCATTTCTAACTACTGATCATCATTCAATGTAAATAACATAAGTCCCAGGTCAATCTAAAGTCAACACAACCAACTCATGATTCCAATAGTACATGCTCTACAAGTATCAATACAAATCAAGTAATCTGATATAATAATCGTTATTCCAATATATATCAATAATCAATACTAGTCCTCTCACTCTAACATACAACTCTGATTCATAAGTATTCACAATTCCTCAAGAGTTCACATTTCTATTAAGATTAATCATCAGTTCCCAATACTCGGTAATACATATCATTTACATGCATCTAAGTTCTACTAGATCAAGTCATTACTACCAATGTTCCTCTCTTGAAGTCATTCATCCATCAATATTTATTACATAATCCATGGGTGAAGTCCACAATCCATCGGATGTCTATATATATAACAATCAGACAGACACTAGTCAACTAGGGTGTTGGGTAAGCCGACTAACAGGGATGTTAGTCGACTACAGTCATGGACAAGTCGACTAATCTGCTTGTAAACTGATATTGAATAAAAACTTATACAATGTTCTAAATCTCCACATCCTCTCAAATACCCTCATGCTACATCCTGATATGTCTACAACAATACTCTAGATATACATAGGACAAACATGGGGGTTCTAACATGTATCAAGAATCATGCATATCATATTCCTATACATCCAACATGTAAAATAAACGGGAGATGACCGTCCACCTTCATGCTCGGCGATCTCCACACATAAGCATGTAATGTAAGTGTTCTACTCAACAATACATCACATATAAAATAATAGCTGCGATCACTTAATAAAAGAGAGAAGGAGGAAGAGACACTCACATTGGGGAATCTGGTCATCGCCGGGCGAGTCACCGTTACAGTCGCTGTGGTGCCGATCTTCGCTGTTGGACTGCATAGGGGGGTAGCCAGGGTGCTGGAGAAGGCCACCGTGCCGGTCTCCAACGATGAGCTGGCGTGGATCGGGAGAACTCGCTGCTCGCTCGCTGCCGTGCTGCTGCTCTCCTTCCTGGGCTGCTGGTCCGGATCTCACCAAACAAATCCAAAATGCTGTAATACGCAACCAATACATACAAATAATTATAAATATACGCTAAACACCCACACGTGCATACGAACATATACACATACACGTACATATACACGTATACAAGCATACACATACATACATACATGCATACTTAAATAAATGCCAACACATATTATTTTAAGTACATACACTTAATTAAATGGCATACCCATCTACACAAATAAATAGGAACCCATGCATATAAATCATGCATACACATACATGGTTATACATAAACACATGCATGCATCCAAATTAATAAATATACCTATACATTAATTAATAAACTATACACATAAATGCTTAAGGAATGAATTCATGCAAATATATGTACCATGCATAAATATCCAAATTAATAAATATCTATTATTAACTATAAATATCTATACATATTAAATAATTCACATCCCATGCATGCACAATAATTCACCCACCAACATGCAAATATTTACACAACACACCAAGCATGTAAAAAGAACTCACAATATAATTTATGAAAAGGGAAATAATTAGAAAAGGGGAAAAATTACTCACACAACTAGGTGCATTGCGGCACGCCGACGGAGGCTCCGACGGAGGCGTACGGGGCCGCGGAGGGTGTCGTTGGATAGAGCAACTCGCCGTGAAGAGCGTGGGGTGCGTTCGCGCTCGCCGACGGCGATCAACGGCATCCCGCGGAGAGCCCGAAAGTGACTCGGAGTAGGATTTTGCCGCACATGCAATGAAAACTCTCCTTCAAAATAAATAAAAGCAAACCCAAATAAAATACTTCTCTTTAAGAGGTTACATAATATATATAGCATCCATAACAATTATATATATATACACACACATGTATCTTAAATAATAAAAGAGCAACAAGGATGAAGGCTCACCTGGCTGTGGTTGTTGAAGTCGGCCAATGCAACACACCCACCTACACACACTCTCTCACAATAATTAAAAGGTAACATAGATGAATATAAATGTATAAATATAAATACATAGGTGAAAAATGAATGGAGAAGGGGAATAAAGCTCACGGCCAATGGAGGCGTGTAGACCTGGGCTACTGCGCCAGTGCTCGGGGCTGTCGCGCATGGAGGCTGGATGTGTGAGCGGTGGCCTGGATGACGTTAAAATCAAGTGGTGGAGGGGATCCAGCTTGCATGCTCTGCCGGGTCTCGCCGTGGAGGAGGACGCGGAGGCTACCGGACGACGACGGAGGATAGAGCTTGAGACAAGGACTCGGTTGTATGGTTGTTCGGCGCCGCGACACGACGGAGGGAAGGGAGGCGGCCAGCTGGTGGCTGGATCTCGCCGGAGGTGGTCCGGCTAGGGGAGGAGGCGCCGGATCCGGGGTGCTGTCGTCGCCGGGCTGCTGCCGCGCAGGGAGGAGGACGCCGGCCTGGTTTGCTCTGGCGCCAGCGAGCAGGGAAGGGGGCGCTGTGGATCTGGGAGGGGTGCGGCTGATTTGGTGATTGGAGGAATTAAGATGGAGGTTAGGGATTTGTTTAGGTTAGGGTTAGAAGATAGGATTATTTATATAAGTTGTATTGGGTTTGGTTGATGGATGGGATCCAAATTGGAAAAAGGGTATTGGGTATATGGTTTAGGCCTGGGCTGTTTGCTGGGCTTAACAAACAAAAGAAAGAGATGAGAAGGAATGATGAAAATGACTTGATGGGTTGGGCTCCTATGGGCTTTATTTAGATCAAGACAAAAATAAAAATGATAGAGATTCAAGGTATGACTTGGTAGGATGGGCTAATGGGCTAGGGAAAAATGAAAAGGAAAAAGAATAGCACCAATAGCATATTAATATTAATTATATTAACAATAACAATAATAATGATAGTGATGATATAATAATACACCAACAATGATAATAACCAGGGACTACATATTAATACAGACTTAAAATAATTTTCATATTTAATATATTAATAATCATGAGAAGAAGTATTTTATTAAGTTAATAAAATAATTAGTAAATCAAAACAAATACTTTAGAAAAATGGAAATACAGTATTATCAAGTAGGGGTTATTACAATAACCAAGTTTGGCATCTTATTCTTAGACCCCATGATAGACCAATTATTGGTACTAAGTGAATTTTTAAGAACAAGTTGGATGAGTCAGGAAATGTTGTTAGGAATAAAGTTAGGTTAGTGGCCCAAGGTTACACCAAAGTTTAAGGAATCGACTTTGAGGAAACCTTTGCACCCGTAGCATGGCTAGAAGCCATACGGATCACGCTAGCTTATGCATCTTATAAAAATTTCAAAATTTTTTAAATGAATGTAAAAAGTGCATTTTTAAATGGTGTTATTGAAGAGGAAGTATATGTTGAATAACCCTCCGGTTTTGTTGATCATATACATTCAGATTTTATTTTCAAACTAGATAAGGCATTGTATGGTTTAAAACAAGCTCCAAGTGCTTGCTATGAAAGACTTTCTTCTTTTCTATTATCAAATGATTTTGTTAAAGGCAAAGTAGACACCACTTTATTTACTAAACATGCTGGTAGTGACATTCTTATTGTACAAATCTATGTTAATGATATCATTTTTGGTTCTACTAATGAATCTCTTTGCAAGGAGTTTAAATCTTGTATGCAGCATGAATTTGAAATGTCTATGATGGGTGAATTGAATTATTTTCTTAGACTCCAAATCAAGCAAAGGAATGATGGGATCTTCATAAGTCAAGTGAAGTACACTAAGGAACTCATCAAGAAATTTGGACTTGAAAGCTCAAAAACTTGTAACACTCCCATGGCTACCACTACTAAGCTTGAAAAGTATGACCAAGGTAAGAGTGTAGACATAAAATTATATAGAAGCATGATTGGTAGTTTGTTGTATTTAACGGCTAGTAGGCCAGATATTATGTTTAGTGTGTGTCTTTGTACTAGATTCTAATTTTGCCCTAAAGAATCCCACTTGATTGCAGTAAAACGCAGGGCACTATTGGAATAGTTCTATGGTATCCGAAGACCGGACAATTCTCAATGACGAGTTTTTCGGATGCTGACTATGCGGGTTGTAGAGTGGATATGAAGAGTACTAGTGGAACATGTCAATTTCTCGATAATTTCTTGTTTCATAGTCTTTCAAGAAACAAAATTCGGTAGCCCTCTCAACCATCGAGGCAGAGTATGCTGCGGTGGGGGCATGTTGTGCTCAAGTCCTTTGGATGAAACATACTCTCCTGGATTATGATTTGCATTATGACCATATTAAAATATTTTGTGATAATACTAGTACAATTCATATGATTAAGAATGCAAAAGTAAGACCAAACACATAGAGATTAGATATCACTTTCTTAGAGATCATTATGAGAAAGGTGATATTGAAATTGATTATGTTTCTACCGATTTTCAACTTGCCAATATTTTCACTAAACCACTAGATTATAATAGATTTTTCTTCATTTGTGGTGAATTACATGTTTGTGTCATGGATTCCTAAAATTTTTACAAACACTTTTCAAATATTGTTTTTCAATCTTGTTTTCGACCCTTTTTGATGCATGACAAAAAGGGAGAGAAAGAGTTATTGTTGTTATTGTTTCTCATGTATGTCATTTTCTTAACATTTATATTATATAGCATGATTTGAGGGGGAGCTTCCAAGCTTCTTTTTCCCATTTTTTTGTTAAATAACTCATATGTTTTGTCATCATTAAAAAGGGGGAGATTGTTGGCCCAAGGGTACAATCATCTAGTTTTAGAGTTTTGATGATTACAAAACATATATAGTTATTTGTACTAATTTTGTTTAAGTGTTTAAAATTGTTTTAGGGTTCTAAGGATTCAAGATGTTTTCTTCCCTAAAGGAAGATGATGATTGACTCAAGTTGACTCAATACAGGATCAAGAATTCAAGTTATTCAACGATGCATATAGAAAAACCCAAATTGAAGATCTTGTAGTCACTTAGAACCATTGTAAGAATTAGTATGTTAAAGAGTAAGGATATGATAGTTGTGCTCAAGAAAACACTCACACACAAATGCACTTTTCAAAATACAAGTTTTTAGTTATGTTAGTTTTGGTGCATTTTTTATTGATATACATGTCTCAAAATATTTCAAATTTTTACATTTAGTTTAAAACATGTATTTCATCCCCTATAATATGCTACTTAAACTTCAAACCATTTAAAAATATTTCAAAAATTATTCAAAGTTCAAAATTTTCATTATAAAAACTATTTCAGGCCTTTACGGTCAACCGACCCGGTCGACTGGATCTATTTCAGGCCTAATCGGTCGACCGGGCCTTGTGGCCTTGGGCGTGCACGTCTGTGCACGTCTACCGGTCGACCAGGCCAGTCGACCGACAGACCTTGCGGTCGACCAACCGTCGACTGACTGCTAGACACCAACTCTCAGGTTTTGTCGGTCGACCACCGCCCAATGTTTCATTTTTAATATAGCCGACAGTCGACCGGACCGGTCGACCGAAGCCAACGGCTCTTTTGCCATGTGACCTGCTGGTCGACCGGCCCGGTCGACCGATAGCCGTCCAGAAGCCCTAACGGTTATTTCTTAAAATTTGTTTCATTTTTCATGATTCTTACAGCTATTTCTGTTTTCCTAATGGCTAAACTCTTCCCTAATGACCTAGTATCAATTATGAATGGCGTGTATTCACTCCCTAAATAGAGGTCATTGGTCTTATGTTTGAAACAAGAAAAATATCCAAGTTTTAAGTTTTTCAAAAGAGAAGAAAAGTTTACTTGCTTTTATTTTCAAATTTCTTTCAATTACAAAAGTTTTTAGTTGGTTTTCAAGTCTCCTTAGTCTCTACTACTGAATTTTCTCTCACTTTACTTCTTGAGTCAAAAATCGTATTCCACTCTATAAGAGGTTGTAAAAGAGAGTTTGTGGTTTTTTGATCACCAAGTGATTATTGTACTTGTGGCTACACTACCTCTGGACTAGAGGAGTGTGATTGAGGAGTTGGGTACTCCCGAGTAATTGTAATCCTTTGTGAAAATTATAGTGGATTGGAAATCCTTCTGGGTGAAGGCGGGGACGTAGAGCTGGGTACTCGAACCTCGAAACAAATCTTTTTGTTTGCAATTGGTTTGCTTGTGGCTTTCTCTTTCTATTCATTCTTTTTCATATTGTCGATCTATACTCTTACAACAAGATTGTATTGCGCCCCTCAAATTCTTATTTAGAGGAATCACGAGGAAGAAGTTCAGAGCCCGTCACGGGGTATTTGGCTTCTAATCTTGCTTTAAGTGATCGTTGTATCATCTCATTTTTAATTTGTGCATTTCTTGTTTATTGATTAGCACTATACCTATTCACCCCCCCTCTAGGTATAATTTCAGATATCACTTGCTATATTTTCTTACTTCTGTTTGCTTATGCTCATGGCATGTTTTCAATGCATGTTTATGATTCAGATTTATCATTACACGTGTGCTTATCTTTACACGCCACTTGGCATTCGCAATACCACTGTTGGCCCAGAGGCCCTTCACTCTAGTTTTGATAATGATTAACTCTTGTAGTTATAGTTTAGTAATAATCTTGTGATATTTAGTTTCAGATATTTGATCAACTTATTAGTAGGTAATTAGCTTCAATAAAGGAGTTTTGGAGCTTTCACATGTTGATTCAAGAGGTTGAGTGTCAAGATCGCATCTAGCACTCGGTTGGAGTCAAACTCGTTGGATCGCGTTTGGATTGAGTCGGCTTGGAGATAAGAAGACTTCGGTTTGTTTAGTTTAAGATTGTGTTTAGATCATTGTAAAGATTAGATAGTATTGATATGCTCAAGTTCACACACACAAGTTTAAAGTTTATTGGTTTTGATTTTCGGTTTAACCGATATTAGATTTCATGTCAAAACCTAAATATAAATCTTTATTTGTATATTGAATTCTATCCAAATACAATATGCTTCAAAGTTGTTTTCAATATCATATTTTTATATTTACATGTGTTTTGAAAAAATCGGATTTCCATTATAAAGTTTGGTTTTTAGAAAATACCGATTTTGTATTTAAGCCAAATTTTAATATCACAAAAATGGTTCAAATTGTTTATAATATGTGTTGAATTTTTGTCACACATATTTGTATTTCAAAGATCTTATAAGAACATATTTTTGTGAAATTTATGTGATTTTATGGGATTTATTTGATAATAAAAAGCCAAGTTTTTACATCCCTAAATGCTGGACTGGCCTTCTGCCGGTCAACCGGACGGTCGATCGCTGCAGAAGTCGGTCGACCAGTCCAGTCGACTGACATGCACAGACGTGCACGCCAGCTTGGGCTGGTGGGCCGGTCGACCGGGCAGTTGACCATCCAAAGAGCTCTGCTCTCTGGAAATGGCCCCGGTCGACTGGCCGGTCGACCGGTAGAGAGCCATTGCTCTCTGTTTCCAGGCCCGGTCGACTAGGCTGTCGACCGGTGACACAACGGTCATAAAAATTACCATTGGCCGGTCGACCGGGCGGTCGATCGGAAGGTCATTTCTGACCTTTGCTGCTGCCAACGGACAGATTTAGTTTTGGGCTATAAATACCCACTTCTTTGGGCTTTTTAGATAAGAATTCTAAGAGCAAAAATTTCTATTCTTCAAGTTTTTTTCAGCAAGAGTGTTTGGGGTTTAAAAATTTTATTTATATTTGTTTTTAAAGTGTTGGAAAATTCAAAGAAAAATAGAGTCTTTTGGGAATTGATTTTTTATCTAAATTTCAATATCTATTTGGAGATTTTCTCAAGTAATTTTCTTTATTCAAAACACTTTATTTTCTCACACTTGAGCTATCTATCTATCATATCTATAAGGATCTATTTTGTGAAAAATTGGTTTGTGGTTGTTGATACCACCAAGAGTTGTAAACCCTCCTTACTTTGTGATATCCCTCTTGTGAGAGGTGTTTGTATTGTTGTCCCTCTAGTGAGAGGTGATTGTGGAGGTTGTGTTGGTATCCCTCTTAGTGAAGAGCCAATTATTGGAGTTATGGCTTTGAGCCTTATCCCTCTTGTGTGAGATTGATAGTTGTTTGGCTAAGTGCCCATCCCTCTAAGTGTAGAGGTGATTTGTGTTGTACCTTGCCTCTTGTATAGAGGTTGTATTGTTGAAGAGAGGAGTTGTGTACTCCCAGTTGTATTACCCAAATTCTCAGTGGAGGTTTCCTGTGTAGGAAGTCCTGTGTGGACGATATAGTGGAAATCCCTTTGTACGAAGGCGGGGACGTAGAGCAGTGGCTCGAACCTCAAAACATATTTTTGTGTTTGCGTTTGATCCACTATCTCTAACTCTCTCTCTTATATTGTGCATTGCATCATATTGTTCATATTATATATATATATATGCTTGGGTTTGATTGTGTGTCATACTTGTGTTAAACTAAGAGAGTTTTACATAGCACCTCAACTCTTATTTAGAGGAATTTAGAGGAGATAGTTCAGAACCCTTCACTGGAAATTCGGCTACACTCTTTGGTTACACTAAGTGTGTTACAATTAGTTTTTAATTCCGTATTATTTGTCATTAGATTAGTCATACACCTATTCACCCTCCTCTAGTTGTACTTACAACCACTTGTTGGGGAGTTCTGACTCCCCTGGATCCTCATGTTTAGATCTCAGAGCTTGGAGCTAGTGAATTCTCCCGGTTGCTAATTATAGTAGTGAAGCGATAGTGCGGATCATTGACAAACCGTCTAAGGCCATATCCTTCCAGGCCCCCTGCGCGTCTCTCGAGTTCTCTTTCTGTAACTCACTTCTGTAACTCGTGAGCGCCATTTGTACTGTTCCTACTTGTATATCTCTTTGTATTCTTGCATTTTTGATTGAGTTGGAGCCTGCACACAGAAAATATAGAATTTCAAAACTTTATAACAGTAGTGTAAGGTACTCAATGCTACCGTAATAGCAAGTGGCTATGCGGGCCGTGATCTTCAAGGAGGGACTAGAGATGGAAGCTTTTTGCAAGTTCTCTTTTAAGTTACAAAAAATGGTTAAAATTCTTCTTTTAGTTCTTGAAAAGAAAAAGAAAATAAGTTATGTTAAACTGTGAAAGTGGTAGATAGAAGGGGTGGTGATTTTTGTACAAAGAAAGTGAAAAATATTAGAGGTTTGGTAATGGAGGTGATCTAAACTAAAGATTAAAAGAAAAGAAAGAAGATCTAATAGAAATACTTACCTTTTCTGGTTGATGACTTACCTAAAATCCTTGCATGTTTACCTTAATCTGGAGGTGATCAGCAAAACTCATAAGATTAACTCAGTCCCAATTCATATTACATCATCAAGACTTGTTTGAGCAAGTATGAAATGATACAAACATAGAAAAGAATCCATCGTATGAGCTATCGATGGCACTCGCTAAAGCAAGGTAATACCGATGCTATTTGACTCACTTGGACTATCATCAGAACCAAAAGAGGAAGAGTAGAAAGAAGAAGAAGAAAATGAAAATAAAAAGAACATAAAAAAGTTACCTTTTTATTGCTTACAGAAATGATGGAAGAAAGGAGGAGGTTACATAGGTGTCACTCTGAACATAAACTCTCTCCCTCTCTCTCTTACATGAATCTTAGTCTAACCTATGCTTACAAAAAAATAAAAATTACATAAAATAAAAATAAAAATCTACACTAAAAAGAATAAAAAACTAGCCTTAGAATCCTTCTCTGCTTAATCGTCCTCTGTACACTGAGAAATCCCAGTATTTATAGGCAAAAACTAAAAGGGAGAGAGTGTACGAAAATAGGCGGAGCAAACGCTAGATTCGATAAGATAGCCACGAAAATACGACTTTGGCTATATTTCCACGGCCTGGGTGGCTACACCCAGGAGATGCAGGTCCTGGCCATACCCGGAGGTCATGTCCCTGCTTTGATGATTTGGCTTTATCTCCGGCTAGATTTTCAGTTTGGGTCCTGGATTTTGACGAAACCTCCTTTTATCTTCAGCTTTAACCAATTGATTTGTAAAGATCTGTTTTAACTGATTTTTAACTGGTTTTATTTTCTTTGATTTGTCCTGATCTACCCTGATTTTTGATTTGAATTAATTCTGAATTAAATCAGAATTTTGATGGGCTTTCGGGCTTGTTTCTCTTCCCTCTCCTTTAGTCAAGGCCTGTATATGATTTAGACAATAAATAGGATTAAAAACAGAGTTTATTAAATAATAAATATGAGAATGTAATAATAAATATGCAGTATCAGCGATCGATCACACCCTCATACCTATCTTTTGCTTGTCCTTGAGCAAAACAACAAAACTAAACTAAAGATTATTAGACCACTTCCATAGGTCACGCGATTGCACTGAGCATGTGTAACAAGCCATTAAACCTCTAGGTTCCCCCTAGAGGATGACTTTTGTTTCGTGAGAATTTTTAGTGTATTACACCCACAAAATCCATAAAGAAAGAAAAACAAAGTGTTAGTATTTTGAAAACATATTTTAAAAGAGAAAATATTTGAAGTACTATTGTAAAAATTAAGTAATCTATAAGTTATAGGAAAATCAAACTTTTCATTCTTAAGCTTAGTTTTTATTCAAAAACTTATTGTCAATTAAGGCAAGGAGTCAAATTGTATTTCTCATCTAATCTATTATTTTGCCCTAAGTTATATGCACCTTTGTGACCATGAAATTTTGACTCGGGGTTCTTTAACTCTAATTCTTATGCCTTATTATTTTCTCTTTTGTTTTTTTAATTTTTAGTGATATTATTCCTTAGTTCTATTAGGCTTTCTAATCTGCCCATGTAACGAGCCTTTAATCGGTGACACCCAAGCCAAACGTTCTTAGGGCACCGGGTGAGAAAACACCCCAAGGACTTAAGGACTCGAGCAAACAAGACCACAAAACTAAGAATTTTATTTTATGAATCATTTTTAGACATGAATACTTATACTTTATGAGGCACAAATACCCAGCTTAATCTGAGGATTTTTGATATATTATATAAATATTTTTTTCTTTTTTTCTTTTTTTAATAAGGTATAAGAATCTTTATGTTTTTGAACCCACGTGTGTAAGTGTATAAAGCATACATATTTTATCAAGGTAAAAATCAAGACTAAATTACTTTTTTAAATTTTCTTCTTAACCCTAGAAATCAAACAAATAATCTTATTTTGACCAAGTATAAGAAATCCTAATTATGATTCTCCTATTCCTTAAAATTAACTTTAATTTTTACAAACAAATATGTCAAAATATTGCTCTTTTTTAAAAAGTTTTTTAAAAGAAAGAAAAATGTTAATTTTTTATTTTAAATAAAAAGAAAACCTATGTTATGTCTCCCCCACACCTATCTAATGTATTATCCTCAATTTATGAATGAATGCATAGATGCACGAAAAAGAGGAAAGGGAAGGAAAATATTATCTTAAGGTGGTGGTTCTGGTGGTGGTCGGATTGGGTCAAGCGTTGCTACCCAATCGAGATAATGTGATGGTTCACAGAACCTACCTTTATTGACCTCTTTTCTATTTACATATTTACAGTCCCCAATATGAATAGGATCATGAAAGATCCTATCATGAAATTTATTCTCTTTGCATGACTAGTCTTGAAAAATTATCACGGAGTCATCATGGTCTACACCTATATCCAACAAAACAATGTGACTTGGTGGAATGGTTGACTTGGGCTTAAGAATGATAGGTTCAGGAACTAATACTAACTTGAGAAAATCAACTTTGGGTTTGAGAGCCAGATTTGGTTCAAGAGTTGAGTCCAAATCTAAGAATTGAAATTCACATTCTTTTCCCATCAATGTAATATGACTATTCAAAACTGGTGATTCAATTTCTAGATCTATGGGTATGGTAATAAATGTTGGCTTGGGAAATTGGTCCAAATTGGGTAAAAATACCGGAGTCAACATAGATTCGAAGGTGGGAACTGAATCACAAAGTTGGGGATCAGGTTCACATTCATAATCAAGTTCAATCTCATTAAAATTAAAACTTACCAATTCGTCAATGGGTTGATATTGGTCAAGTTCAACTTTTTGTGGTGAAATTGAATCTTGGTCAAAGTCTTCAAGATATCATGATTCTTAATTTTCATCAATATGGCTAGAAGTGTCAGGAATAGTCAAAAATTGAGTAGGGAGAGTTTCCTTATTCCTACGCATATTTTTCAATCGACTAAGTCTTGCTTCTATCATATCGAGTGAATCACTTTAGAATTGAACCATGGATTCTATAGTCTTTTCTAAGTCGGTATGTTCTTCTTTTTGTAGGACTTGGAAAATGAAGTAAGGATCTTGGATTTGAAAATTTTTATGGGATTTTGAGTCTTCTAGATTTTGAATTCATCGCTCGAACTTTTCTAAGGCTTCCATCCTCTTTTTCCAGTCAATTGATTCTTCTAATGGTTGTTCGGGGGATGGAGTATATGAAGCTGGATGTTGGTAAGGTGGTTGACTATATGACTCGAGGGAGTTGTATCCCCACTGACTCTTTGAAGAGTGATGATGATTGCTCCAGTCTTGTTCATAGTATTAGGATTGGGACAGATATTGATTCGGATAAGACCAATCCGGCATATTAGGTTGGTTAAAGTTATGATATGCTGGGTTGGTAATATCCAAAAAAGAGGTCGGGGTGTAATATGGATTACCACTAAAATTTAAAAAATTATTGTTATAAGTCATATCACACAAGAAATGTCAAAACAAACAAAGAAAAACAAACAAATAAACAAAAAGATAAAAAGAAATAAATCTAGCCTAAGTTAGAGTAGACCTTAGACCTAGACGACTCCTACCTGGTTAGACTATCCACGGGGGGTATATTTGATCGGGGGAAAATCGCGCACAAAAAGTGTATGTTTTGAAATCAATAGTTAAAGTGTGTGTGTTTTGGCTTCCTCGATACTTCCGTTATAGCATAGAGGCTAAATCTAGTCAAATCCACAAGGACGGGAAGCGATATAAGCTTACACGGTATGTTCACGTGTATGTTAACAGTTCTTCATTATTTGAAAGAATGAAAAGAAAAGGAAACAAAGAATAAAAAGAGAAGTACGGTGAAACATAAAGAAGTGGGATACATAGAAGAAATAGTTTTTGTGGTTTTTGTTTGTATATCTAAAATAAAGTGAAAAAGAAAGAAAAATCATAGCTACTAACTACTAATGACTCCACCAACATACTAACCTCTTAGTGATGTTGCCTCACATGTATCATTAACCATCACTAGTCCTTGGTTTAAGAGTTTTTCATATATTAACTTATCACATCCAAACTCAATAAAACAAGAGCAAGTTATGCTTAAACCATCAAAACTAAACAAGAGTAAGTATGGAGTAAAGTAATGTTAGTTTGGTAGAGAGTTAGGTTGTTAGAGTGTTAGATCCATCATCATGAACCATCAATGGTTCTTGCAAGAGTAAGGCCAAGTAGAAGCTATTAGATTCATGTGGATTATCAAGTAAGAAGTTAGACTAGTTATTGGTTAGAAGTTAGTTGCCATAAGAGAAAAGATTAGTTAGACATGTAAAGAATTAGAGAAGAAGCAAATAGAGATAAAGGAAGAACCTTTCATAGAGTGTCACTCTCTATTACAAGAACTTTCTCTTCTATCCTATGATCACCCTCTTTCCTATTACATGATCTATAAAAATGGAAAATATAAAGAAGAAGAAGAAGAACGACTAATTTAAACTGCCCTAAACTACAACATGGAGAAGAAACTACCCTAAATCTCTGTATATCTGCCCTCTGAAAAACCCCAAGGGGTATTTATAGGCACCAGGGGAAAAGGGGGCCAGGGGGTAAACCCTGACCCAAAGTACGGGCGCGGCCGCGCCCGTATGGCCGCCTGCCGCACACTGTCCTGTCGCCTTCCTGTCAGCTGCATGTCCCAGTTTTGGGTTTTGGGTCCCTGATTTTGACAGAATCACCCTCCTAGGTCAATGGCTATCTTCATAGACCTTTAATCACCAATTAAATGGTGATTTTGGTTCTTCTTCTTCATTGCACACCATGGACCTAGAAACATACAAGAGATGTATTATTAGCAGAATTTAAAATTTAATAAATGTGAAGTTATGGTATGAAATATACAGTTTTAGAGACTAATCACACCCCCACACTTATCTTTTGCTCGTCCCGAGCAAAAAAAATTAAGAAAATTATTACACCACTTTCGCAGGTGACGCGATTGCACTGAGCATGTGCAACAAGCCATTAAACCTCTAGGTTTTTCCTAGAGGAAGAGTTTTGTCTCCTGAGGGTTTTCAGCGGATTGCACCCACAAAATCCATAAAGAAAGAAATCAAATGTTAGTATTTTGAAAACGCATTTTTGAAATAGAGAAAAATATTGAAGTATTTTTGCGAAAATATAAGTGATCTAAAGTCATAAGTTAACTAGAAATTATTCTTACTTAAATTAAGTCAAAATAAAAAATCTTGCTATAAATTAAATGTAAGAATTTAAAATTGAATTGACTCTTTGATCTTTCATAAAACTCTTAGAAAAAAATGCACTTTGTGAACTATGAAGATTTTTAGGATATCGACTCTAACTTTCATGCCATTAATTGTGTATATTTATTTTTTTCTTTTTTCTTTATTTTCTTCTCTTAATTTTCTTAAGCTTTCTTATTTACCCGGGTAGTGAGCCTTTAGCCGGTGACTCCCAAACCAGATAATCTTAGGGCACCAAATGAGGAAACATCCCTCGAACTTAAGGACTCGAGTCAACAAGATCACAAAACTAAAGGGGATTATTTTATTTTTATCCACCATTTTAGGGGTGAATAATCATGCTTCCTGAGGCATAATTACCCAACTTCAATAAGTGATTTTTATTATCATCATTTTTTTAATATATATTTTTTATGACATATCAGTCTTTGTTTCAATCCGAAAAAATTGTGTAAGTGTGAAGTGTATAAATCTAAGATAAAAATTCAAGATCAAATTATCTTTTCAATCTTACTTTCTTATCCTAAAATTTAAACAAGATCTATTATTTTAGCTCAGTTTAAAATTTCATAATTTTAGGTCTTCCTAATTCCTAAGATAATCTTAATTTTCTTAAAAATAAATTAAAACTATTTATCTTATTTCAAAATGTTTTGTAAAAAGAAAAGAAAAGAGTTTTTATAAAAGAAATTTTTTATTTTTTTATAAATTAAAAAGAAGTGTAAAAGTTAAAATGTAAAACTAACTATGTTAGTAAACCCTGCCCCACACTTATCTCATAGATTGTCCTCAATGCATCGTGAATGTGTATAAACATGAAACAAATGGGAAGGAAAGGAAAATTACCTCATGGTGGTGGCTCCAGTGGTGGTCTGATTGGGCCAAAGCGTTGCTACCCAATCGAGATAAAGGAACCCACCAATGACCTCTCTAACACTACTCAGTAAAAGGATGATTGAGTGAATGGTCTTATTTAAAATTATCCCATCTAATTTTTAATTTTCAAAAATAATTACTGAGTCATTTTCTTCAACATCCTTGTCCAACAATGAAGTGTGATTTTGGAAGATGATTGATTTGGACTCAAATGGAACAGGAATAAAATCAGATACCGACTTGGGAATTTGACTCAGATCAAGTCGAGAGTCAACAGTGAGAGTCGAAACTGGTTCAAAAATAGGGTCCAACCCAAAGAATTGATGTTCACATACTTTTCCCATCAATGAAGTGTAATCATAAGATATTGGTGATTCAATTTCACGATGTATTGGTACAGGATTTAATGTTGACTCCGGAATAAAGAAAAAATCTGGTAAAGATACCGGATTCATTATTGAATCAAAAAGTGAAATGGAATTACCAACTTGAGGTTCAGGATCACTTTCAAGTTCAAGTTCAATTTTGAGAAAAGAATAACTTGTCAAACTATCAAGAATGTGATGTTGGTCAAGTTCAGGTTAGTATGATGAAATTGAAGCTGAATTTCCAAAATAACATGATTCTTGGGTTCAATCAGTAAAGTTAGGGATATAAGGATCGGTCAAAGGTTGACAAGAAAGACTTTTCTCGCTCTTATTGATAAATTCGCTCATTAGTGAGTCTAACCTACTGATAGGCTGTGGAACAGAATTTTGAGTCTGAATTATATCTTCCATACTTTTTGCAATTGGTTCTTCTTAAAAAGATGAGTATGAAAGTTGATTTGGGAATTGTGGTGAAATTGTGAGTCCATCAGATTTTGCGAGTGTTGTCAGACTCACGCAAGGGTTCCATACTCAAGTCCAGTATTGATGATTGTTCATTTTGAATCGGTGAGACTAGAAAAGATGAGTAGGACTCTTGAAAATTTTGTTGAGATGAGTCCAACATATTTTGAAATCATTGCAATTTTTAACAAATGTCTTCCAAATGCTCTTCTAGCTCAGATTCTTCTTCAATTAGATATTCTAGAAAAGGAGTATATGGAGTTTGATTTGGGAAGGATTGTGAATTGAGCAAATTTTGAATTCGTTGTTGGGACTCAAGAATGTCTTCCATACTCCTTTTTAAATTGGATTTTTTCTCAGTTGGTGGAACAGGAAAAGGAGGATATGAAGCAGAATTGGAGAATGAATATTGTGAAAATTGTGAACAAGATAGTTGAAAATTTGACTCCGGGGAGGTGAATCCCCATTGACTTTGTGAAGAGTTGAAATTATTTTAAAATTATAGTCATAGGATTGGGGATGCGGGTCATATTGAGTCGGATAATCCCAACCCAGCATATATGCTTGGTTCATGTTGTACATAGCCAGGTTGGAGTTATCTGAGGCAAATGAGGTCGGAGTGAAATATGAATTCATATTATGATTGAAAAAATTATTGTTGTTAAAATTCATTTCATAATTTACAGAAAAAAAGGAAACAAACAAACAAATAAAGAAAAAGAAAAAGAAAACAAGTCTATGCTAGGGTTGACTTAGACCTAGACGACTCCTAACTGGTTAGACTGTCCACGGAAGGTACATTGTCAGAATCTGACCACGAGTTAATCGGCCAAGTAGGGGCAAAATCAGTGGGAGGTATCCGTGCTGGAGCAACCGGCCTAATTATGTCAAACCACTGTTCTTCAAGGTTTCGCCTCTCAATCCCCAACCGTTTTAAAACATTTTAAAACAACAACAACACAACAGGCCTAATTATGTCAAACCACATATCACAACAACACAAAAACAAAATACAGTATATTGGAATAAAAATTGACACGTGCTTAGATGCAAATGTCTAAATCATTTTAAAACATCCAATTATCGTATTTTAACTTTTAGAATTATTACAGTGCACAGGTAATATAAACAAAAACTAGTAGCAGAATATAAGAATGTATAAGAAATTACTCAACCACACAAGAGAAAGTGTGGACTTCTCTGCAATGCTAAGGAATTGACCTGCACACCAAAAACAAAGAAGAAAAGTTAAAAAAAAAACGTTAAATCAAACCGTTCCCATCCCCGCAACGGCGCCAAAATTTGATCGGGAAAAATCGCGCACAAAAGTGTATGTTTTGAAATCAATAGTTAAAGTATGTGTGCTTTGGCTTTCTAGATATTTCCGTTATAGCATAGAGGCTAAAACGAGTCGAATCCACAAGGACATGATAGAAGCTTACACGGTATATTCATGTGTATGTTAATGGTTCTGCAATGTTTGAAAGAATGAAAAGAAAAGGAAACAAAGAATGAAAAGTGAAGTACAGTGAAACACAAAGAAGTAGTGTAATATCCCCTATTTAATAATATCATATAATTATTTTTAAATATTTACCTAAATTCTATCTATTATCTTATTATTATTAATTAACTTGATTTAGTATCATTATTAGTATTATTATTATTTATGATTTGTAGACTCTTATTGCTTATATTTAGTTATATTAAATTATTATTAATGGGTAGTATTATTATTTTCATCCAAAACCAATAAGCTCAACCCATTCTCCTTTTCCTTTTGTTTTCTTTTCCTTTCTATGCTAAGCCCGCGTGAGCCAAGCCCACTTCCTTATTTTCATCTTTTTCTATTTTTTTAAGCCCAAAAACTAAGCCCATAAGCCCACTATCTATTTTTCTTATTCTTCATATTACTTATTTCTTTTAACTAAAGCCTAATAATCTATAACCTATTACCATTGAGGTCCTTACCCATTAACCCAAAGCCTAATCCTAATCCTAATCAAAATCCTATCTAATCAAATCTTTTTCATTAGATATTAACTAATCCTAATCTAAATCCTAACTACTAAATTAAGCAATCAAAATCTAATTGGAATTTAGGTTTCTAAAACCTCTAATAACCTATATAAAGACCTAAACCCTTTTTCTCTCTTCTACCTCAAGAGAAAACCCTAATCTAAAATCACCCCACTTTCATCTTTCCCTTCTCCTCTCCTCAAGTAGATCATGAACGAAAAGGGCTTCGAGGTACAGAGATTGAGGAGAAAGTAAGGAGGAACAACTCAAGTAAGTAGATTTAACTTGTAAAATTAATTTCAGTTTTTCTAAAAAATAAATTAAAGTAAATTAGAACCAAATAAATAAATTATTAATCTCAACAATCTGTTATTCAACTTATCTATACCCATATGAAAAAACTCACCATAATATTTTTAATAATTCTTAGAAATTTACCTGAAATAATTTTTATATAATACAAAGCCTTAATTTGAACAAATTAAATCCAAGTAAGTAAATTAATTTTTCTTAATTAATATAATACAAATAATTTATTCAATACCATGTCAATTACTAGGGCTATCTACGAATCTTTGTATATATCAAAACCCAATATAAAATCCAACTAAAATACATATGAAGATATACTAATCCATATTTTAAATTACATATTTTTTCCAAATTTTTTTAACAAAGAATTTATTAAAAAAAAAACCTGCGCTGCACAAACCCGACAGTCTGTGCAATGCCAGACCAGACCCGCCCTGGGCCTGGCCTGGCTCCTCGCCTGGCCAGCCCAGGCCTGCCGGGCCTGGCCTGGCAAGGGCCAGGCCTCCTGGGCCACAGCAGGGCCCAAAGGCCCTGTTGAAAAAAAAAGAAAAAAAAGAAGAATTCCGGACCAAGCCTGGGCCTGGCCTTGTCCAACCTTGTCTAGCCCGGGCCTGGACATAGGCCTGGGCCTAGGCTGTTGTGTGTCTAAAAAAAATGAAAAGAGAGAAAGAAAGGAAATATTACATATTAAAATAATTTATTAAAAATATCAAAAAATAGATAAAAAATAAATAATATTCTACAATACTTTTATTTTCTGTGATAAAAATTTTAGACTAATGCCAATATAAATTAAATCAAATCACCCACTTTAAACCTTTTCCCTTAATGTTAGATTCAAACCCGTTAAGTATTTTAATGTTTTAAAGTCTATTAAAAATCCAACAAAAAAATTAGAAATTAGTTTAAATTAAATCTATTAGATTCATTAAACCTAAAGAATCATATTTCTAACTCCCAAACTAATTAATCAAGATTAAAATCCCTTATAACCCCGAAGTAAAATATGCTTTTAAAAATGTAACAATTCCTATTGAAATAATTTATGTAGATTTATCGGGATCCTTGAATTTCAGTGCTTTGGATTGTGATCGAGTTCTGGTGAGTGTTTTCTTTTCCTTCTATAATTCTATTTTGTGAGTACTTTTTTCTCCTTCAGTTAATAAGAATTCTTGTGATGAAGGATTTACTCTAGTTATCTAATTATGTTGGTTAAGCTAATGTTCTAGTATTTAGAAATTTTATAATTTCATGAATTACCTACATGCATTATTCGTAGTATATTATGTATTCCTGTATGCAATTAAGTACATTTGTTCTTGATAATGAACCTTCAAAATCACTACATGATATCGGTTAGGACTTTACCAATAAGACTCACCTGGATGATATTTGTGACCATTTATCTGATAACCATCATGTTCATGTTATCTAATACTGGGAAAAATATTTTTAGACGGTAACAATCTCATCCTGTTTATTATGTTCACCGATATATATATATCCTGTTATACATGTATTACGATTTCACTTCTATGTTGTTACTGTTATCATTAACGAATTATTCCAGTAAATTTAGGTAACATGTACATTAATAATATTAAACAACTTACACTGAGATTGGGAAAATTGATGGAGGAGACAGCGTCTGTATTTTGGGTGGACCTAGGATTTAAGTTGCGCAGCCGAAAGAGGGTTCCACTGTAGGGTTCATGTGGGGTGACTGGCACCCCGTCCTGTTTCCTATTCCTGTTATACATGTTATACATATACCTGTTCCTGTTGAACATATTCCTGACTACCTTACGGTAGGTCCTGGTTCAGCGCCAGGAGTCTGGGCCATGATCCCGGGTATGCACGGGACCCACCTAAAGCACAGACAATGTCTCCAACCGTTCAGTTTCAATAACATAGGACTCTGATTGACATGTGTGGTAGGCGTAGTATGGGATGCGTCTATTACATGTGACAATTGGTGTTCGCATACATAATTAATAATGATAAACTATTAATGTATTGTGACTAACCGTGATCACCCGACTGTATATACATGTATAAACTATGATAGATAGAGGATTGTACATCAGACTAGTGACATATGCTAGGTTATACATTTTGACATTAGTTGTTCCCTGTTATCATGTTATCAGTTATATATCGTTCATAGTTTGCTATTGATATTGATTGTTTTGTTACCTTTTATTTTCAGATTATATGTTATTGCTTGCATTATTTTTTTTATGCACGAGCACCTTCCTTTTTATATACACACTCATTAGGTCGCTTCTTACGACCCTGAATTCGCACGTCCAGGGTATTAGACATTTTCTTATATTGTTCAGGTTTCATTGAGCTCCTACGCGTTACGAGAAGCTGGAGTCTCACTTTTCTTAATTATAGGTATTCTTGCTATTTTATTCATGTTATTTCCCGATTCTATCTTTATTGCATCCAGTTGCCATTTTCTTTCTTTTATTCATCTGTTATCATTGTGTTAGATATAAATATGTCATATTGCAGTGATATTGATTTATCGTAGTAGATTTTGTAACTTGTTCAGGTTACTTTAGGCTTAGCGTGTATGCATGGGGTATTTTCTCGCGTATATATATCGCCGACCTTTGTCGCGACTCCGTTTTCGCGTATTTTGAGAAGCGGGGCGTGACAAGTAGGAAACATAGAAGAAATAGTTTTTATGATTTTTGTTTGTATATCTAAAATAAAGTGAAAAGAAAGAAAACTCATAGCTACTAACTACTAATGACTCCACAACATGCTAACCTCTTAGTGATAGTTGTCTCATATGTATCAGTGGCCATCACTAGTCCTTGGTTCAAGAGCTTTTCATATGATAACTCATCACATCCAAACTCAACAACAGAAGAGCAAGTTACACTTAAACCATCAAACTAAACAAGAGTAAGTATGGAGTAAAGTAATGTTAGCTTAGTAGAGAGTTTGAATGTTAGAGTGTTAGATCCATCATCATGAGCCATCAATAACTTTTGCAAGAGTAAGGCCAAGGAGAGGCTGTAAGATTCATATGGATTGTCAAATAAGAAGTTAGACTAGTTAGTGGTTAGTAGTTTGTTATCATGAGAGAAAAGATTAGCTAGACATGTAAAGAATTAGAGAAGAAGCAAATAGAGATAAAGGAAGAACCTTTCATAGAGTGTCACCCTCCATTACAAGAACTTTCTCTTCTATCCTATGATCACTCTCTTTCCTATTACATGATCTATAAAAATGAAAAATATAAAAGAAAAAAAGAACAACTAATCTAAACTACCCTAAAATACAACTTGGAGAAGAAACTATCCTAACTCTCTGTATATCTCCCCTCTGAAAAACCCCAAGGGGTATTTATAGGCACCAGGGGAAAGGGGGTCAGGGGGCAAACCCTGGCCTAAGGTACGGGCGCGGCCGCGCCCGTATGGCCGCCTACCGCACGCTGTCCTATCGCCTCCCTGTCGGCTGCATGTCCCGGTTTTTAGTTTTGGGTCCCTGATTTTGACAGAATCACCCTCCTAGGTCAATGGCTATCTTCATAGGCCTTTAATCACCAACTAAATGGTGATTTTGGTTCTTCTTTTTCATTGCACACTATGGACCTAGAAACATACAAGAGAGGTATTATTAGCAGAATTTAATATTAAATAAATATGAAGATGTGGTATGAAATATACAGTTTTAGAGACTAATCAATATTGCAAAATCTGACAACAAGTTAATCGATCAGGTAGGAGCAAGATCAATAAGAGGTAGTGCCTAAGCAACAGGCCTAATTATGTCAAACAACCAATCTTTAGGGTTTCACCCTTCAGTCCCTAACCTTTGATACCAATTTAGTAAGAGTCAACTTCTAACAACTTCCCCCTTAGGTCAGTCTCCTATTTGAGTCCGAGATGTCTCTAGGGCCAACGTCTACTCAGTTTTAGTTAGGCTTGGTTAGTGAGTGAGGAGATTGTTTGTGGGCTAAGGGAGAGTAATGACTTCCCCACCTCATCTTATTTATAGGACAAACCCTTAGTTCAGTTTAGTGCAGTGTACAAGTATATAGAGAAAGTAATACTCAAGTAATATTTCATGCAAGAATGAACTTTATACTAAATGCTACTCACACTTACCTTGGCTCTAACACTCTTCAACAGTAAATAGAAAATCTTTCAAAATAGACACGTGCCTAAATGTAAAGTTTAAACCATTTTTATCATTTACAATCAACCTTTTACTGTTGAATTAGAAATATATATACAGTGAGTCAAACAAGAAAATAAATAGCTACAGATATTTAAACTTTGCAATTCAGCCAACCTGTAAAAAATACAGGTTAGTAGTTCACTCATATTGCCATGGGTATGCAGCAAAATCTGAGGGTCTGGGCTCTGTTTCGTGAGCAGGGTTCAGGGCCACTATATGTCTACTGCAGGAAAATTTTTCTTTTTGTTAAACCTGTACACCAAGAACAGAGAAGAAATTAATAAAAAAAAGTAAACAAAAAAGAGTTACTTACCATCCCTCACCGACAACGGCGCCAAAATTTGATTGAGTTGGAACCTGCACACAGAAAATATAGAATTTCAGAACCTTATAACAGTAGTGCAAGGTACTCAATGTTATCGCAATAGCAAGTGGCTATGCGGGTGGTGATCCTCAAGGAGGGACTAGCGATGGAAACTTTTTGCAAGTTCTCTTTTAAGTTACAAAAAATGATTAAAATTCTTCTTTTAGTTCTTGAAAAGAAAAAGAAAATAATTTATGTTAAATTGTGAAAGTGGTAGATAGAAGGAGATGGTGATTTTATACAAAGAAAGTGAAAAAATAGTAGAGATTTGGTGATGGAGGTGATCTAAACTAAAGATTAAAAGAAAAGAAAGAAAATCTAAAAGAAACACTTACCTTTTTCGGTTGATAACTTACCTGGAATCCTTGCATGTTTACCTTGATCTGGAGGCGATCAGCGCATAACTCATAAGATTAACTCAGTCCCAATTCACATTATATCATCAATGCTTCTTCAAGCAAGTATGAAATGATACAACATAGGGAAGAATCCATCATCATGAGCTATCGAAGGCACTCGCTAAGGCAAGGAAATATCGATGCTATTTAACTCACTTGAACTATCATCAAAACTGAAAGAGAAAGAGTAGAAAGAAAGAAGAAAATGAAAATAAAGAAGAACATAAAAAAGTTACCTTTTTATTACTTGCAGAAACGATGGAAGAAAGGAGGAGGTTACATCGATGTCACTCTGTTTTTCTCTCTTACTTACATGAATGTTAGTCTAACCTTTGCTTACAAAGAAATAAAAATTACATAAAATGAAATAAAAACCTACACTAAAAAGAATGAAAAACTGGCCTCAGAATCTTTCTCTGCTTAATCGTTCTCTGTACATTGAGAAATTCCAGTATTTATAGGTAAAAGCCAAAAGGGGGAGAGGTACAAAGATAGGGGGAGCAAACACTCCCCGAGATTCGATAAGATAGCCGTGGAAACGTGACAACGCTCCCCGAGATTCAATAAACTAGCCGCGAAAATGCGGCTTTGGCCGAGTTTTCGTGGCCCGTGTGTGGCCAGGTGGCCACAACCGGGAGGTGGAGGTCCCTACTTTTACGATTTGGCTTTATCTCTGGCTGAATTTTCAGTTTAGGTCCTAGATTTTGACGAAACCTCCTTTCATCTTCAACTTTAACCAAGAGATTTGTGAAGATATTTTTTAACTGATTTTCAACTGGTTTTATTTTCTTTGATTTGCCCTGATCTGCCCTGATCTTTGATTTGAATTAATTCTGAATTAAATCAGAATTTTGATGGGCTTTTGGGTTTATTTCTCTTCCATCTCCTTTAGTCAAGGCCTGTATATAATTTAGATAATAAATAAGATTATAAATAGAGTTTATTAAACAATAAATATGAGAATGTGATAATAAATATACAGTATCAGTGACTGATCACATTTGCGCCTATTGGTGACGTAATATTCTTGTAATATTATGTCACATCTTGTATAACTTTGTAATTGCACTCATATGCTGGAATGTATAATGCAATGTGCTTCTGTACTCTGATTCTTACTTGTACTGATGCCTAGCGTGTACATATGAGGGTAATTTCGACCTACATATATACGTCGCAGTAACATCTCCGTACCCTCCGGACCGAGGCGTTACACCGGAGCTTGGAGCTTATGGATTCTCCCGATTGTTGATCAGAGTAGCGCAACAGTAGCGTGGATCATCGACAAACCGTCTGAGGCTCAGTCCTTCCAGGGCCCCCCTCTCATCTCTCGAGTTTTCCTTTTGAAACTCGTGAGCATTTATTGTATTGTTCATATTGTATATCTCTTTGTATTCTCATATTTGTGCCTATCGATGATGTAATATTCTTTTAATATTATATCACATCCTATGATAACTTTGTAATTATACTCATATGTTAGAATGTATAATGTATCACGTGCTTCCGTACTCTGATTCTTGCATGTTTGATGTTTAGCGTATATATGTGAGGGCACTTTCGATCTACATATATATATATATATATATATATATATATATATATATATATATATATATATATATATATATATATATATCGCAGTAACGTCTCCATACCTGCGGGATCAGGGCGTTACAGCCTTCTTCGATGTTCAGCATTCCGGTTGAGTCGCAAGGGTTGTTGGGACCCCCGGCGACCTGGAATTGCAGAGTTCAGAGAGGAGAAGGACGGTGGAATTGATCTTCACCATCACTTTGATCGTGCGCTGACGCACTGGCTATGTGAGTCTCTTGAGAGACGTTGACGAGGGCTGTACGGGCTGCATGAGAGGTTTTCAGAACCTCCTCAGAAGTGGTACCACTTGCACTGTGAGTAGTGATGTGGGCCACTTTAGGAGTAATCTCCGAAGCAATTCGAGAGCGAGTCTCTGTAGAGACTTTGCGGTATTGCTGCATTGTCTTGGGACTGGCGGAGCCTGAGGAAAGAAATTCCTCAAACTTTCCTTGATCGAATGCAACGACAAGGGATTCCACCATCTTGCCAAGAAGTTGGACATCAGCTTGCACCATGGTGTTTTCATCGGCAGAGAAGGTAGTCCCCAGCGGAGTCGCCATCTTTTATTTGGTCAAAAAGTTGGCTCGATGTAAAGTTTCTTTGAGTGGCTGAAAAGTTATAGTGGAACAATTTCAATTATAAAAGAGAGAAGAAGGTATGATTCTCCCCTTTGTTTAAGACTGGGTTCTTCATGTGGCGATGGAGAGTGATTCTAGTTCTCCGTTGACTAGCCGAATGCTAAACTTCTCTTCAGGATACTCTCAAAAATCAATCAGGAGAGAGCTCTGTTTTTAACACACTTAGTGTTTAGAGTCTACTGATTACTCCTTTTCTCTCATTTAAAAAGTAAGAGAAAAAACAAGAAGCTTTTAGCTTGAGAATTCTCAGCTCTCAATCCTCCAAAGCTTCTTCCCTCTTTTCTTCTTTACCCCCCTTTTATAGCTCCTCATGCTATTTGTAGAGAGTCATAGGGGTATTATTGTCCTCTAAAATCTCTCCATTATGGGGATTACCTCCCCATTACATGGGGAGCTAATGGACCCAGTAATGGGGATCAATTATAACAGACCGCGGGTCTCACGCTGGATGCGGACCTCGCGTTGCTTGTTGTAGATGCGGACGTCTCTGCTTGAACGCGGAGTTGCTCAGACCTGCGTCTGAAGTGTCGTATGGAGTTGCTTAGACTCGCGTAAGACGCGGAGTTACTCAGACCTGCGTCTAATGTCTCCTGTTTTCCTTTGGATGCGAGGTCCGCATTTCAATTAAAATGCGACCTCCGCGTTGAAGTGAGGCTCGTGTCTGATGGCTTGTTCTTAGTGATTTTTAGACAGCCTACCTTTTCAAAAACAGTGTCTGGCTTGAAGGTTTCTTCGTACGACTCCATTGTATATGAGGTTACTGATTCAGAAATTCTCTCTACGATCTCAGCATCGATGTTGGCCGCCAGTCGAGATGCTAAGCTTGATTTTTCTCCTAAACCCTGGAAAAGGTAGTTAGCCTGTGACATCTGCTTAACTCCTCTGGATCTCCACCAGGTTTCCTGAGCGTAGACGTGAAAATGACACAAGACCTCCCAGTAGGTCTCATACACTTGAGGAGCATCTTTCTTCAATAAGTGTAGTTCTTCAGTGCCAGGAATGAACTCCTCATACGGAAAATTTATCATAGACAGCCCTCAGACTTCGAACATCTCATGTAGAGCAAATCTCATTTCTCCTACTGGAGTAAAAAATATGCAAGTGTCTAGATTATACTTCTCGAGGATTGCTAAGAAGTTATAATGACTCGGAGTGATTCTGTAACACATGGCCCTGATGGTGTGATACAACCCGCGTTGGAGCAGTGGCTCCTCCATTTTTTTAAGGACGAAGCAGACCATCTTCGCCCACCAAGAGGTCATTGTCGAGTGCACCCATCCTGTCACCCAAAAGTCAGACTGGGGAAATTCACCCTTCACCTCCATGAACCGACTGATAAAGGTCGCAGCTTGCTTAGAATTTCGCCTGTTGGAAACTCCTGCTTCATCGAGTCTGAGAGTAGCTCGAGGATCTCCCTACTATAACTGACAGGGAAAGAGGCACGATTGGAGATTCTCCTGATCGCAACACCCGACTGTGCCTTGACCAAGTCCCAGTCCATTTACCAATGAAGAGACATGGACTGCAAGTATGATAATGGAAACATCAGTTCCATGTTGGGGAGGAAGAAGCGACGCTCTTCGATTTGACGAAGCCACTTATATTTCCCGTCAAACAAAATCTCCTTGTTTTCGTTGATGGCATCTCCGAAAAGAAATACCAGTTTCCTAAGTAGATGACAGTTCACAGACTCAAACTTCCTATCCGAGATAAGCTTTCGCAGAATTGAGGTATTGCCCTTGATTAAATGGGCTTGTCGCTCCTCGTTTATTCCAATGAATGTGGGGACTGTCTTCCGCAGGCCGACGTGGAAATTAGGGTCACCCCAGTCAATGTGACCGAAGTGGTTCCTCTTGGTTAAGGGATTCAACAAATACCTCACTGCAAGGAAGAGGACATAAGTCATATTTCGAGGCAATGAAAATTAACTAAGTGCTGAAGCCCAAAACGCAGATTTCAACACATGAGATCCGCGTCCAAAAGTTGAAACGTGAGACTCACATGAGACCCGCATCTGAGCTTCAGACATGAAAACTTAGAAATATTTTCAAGTGTTGAGACTCAAACGCGAGTCTAATAATGAGACTCACGTTCAGATGTCTCAAGATGCGAAGCCCGCCAGACTCACGTTCAATTCACAGCGCGAGGGTCGCGTTGATAAGACAAAAAACACAAGGATCACCAGACACGCAATTTGCACATTAACGCGAGAACCGCGTCTATGAATCAAACATAGACTTGTGAGATTCGAGTCGATCGTTCAAAACTTCAAGAAGAAGTTAAGAGGACAGAGCCTCTTCGTCTTCATAATAATGGTGAAAACCATTTGAAGAGTCTTTCCTGAAATGGGGGCTTCCTTAGGAGGAGCACCACCCATTTGGGTCTCAACAGCGGCGACGCTGGAGGAGGAAGCGATAACCTTCACTTTTTGGAGGCGCGGTTAAATCTTTCAAATAAGATTGGAAAAAAGCTTGAAAGCTTTACGGGTTCTTAAGAAAGCTCAAGAGCTTTAGATCTTCAGATGCGGGTCTGATTGAGAGAGATGAACAGTGAAATGAATTGACTGTTGAAAAATCAATATCTTTTATAGACCTCCCAATAGCTGAGATACGCAGCGCGTATCTCGAGCTCAAATCGAGCTGACGCGTGGCACCAAGGAGACCCGCGTTTCAAATGATGTTCGCATCCAGAATAATCCGACGCAATCTTCACATTTTAAGCAAATGAAGATCGCGTCCAGAAGCTTCCAACGTGACCTTTGCGTTTTACGAGAGTCGCGTTTTAAACAAGCTTAATGCAAGACGCGCGTTCCGAAGCACCCAACACGCAATCCCCGCGTTTCAAAGATAAGATAAGTCGCGTATTCAATAGATGAGATCCGCATCTTCATCAACAAAGGTCGCATCTGCTCTTGCCAACACCAGAGTATGTCCCCGCTTCTGCAGTTAGCTCAACAGTACACTGACAAAAGCAATTGATAACTTTACCAATTCAATAGTACACTAACAAATAAATCAGAGTTTAGATAAGTTCTAAACTGTGTATTTAGAAACTCACAAAGATCTACACTGGAGATTTTAAGCAGTTCAACAGTACACTCACGAAGACCTGAATCCAGATAAGATCAAGCTCAAGACATCTCAAAAGATTGTTAATCCAATCATGGGAGTCCAAATCAACATGAAGTCTAAAGTATTCTGAAATCCATCCCAGTTAACTGTGGAGTTTCGAAAACTTTGGAGGGGGTTCTGTAGACTGTCTAAAAATCACTGAAGACAAATCCTCAGGCAGGACTTCACTCAAATGCGAACCTTGCGTCTAATGGTAAACGTAGGCCTAAGATTGCCCAGCGTTCTTTAACACGCAGAGCTCAACCAAGCCCGTGTCTCAACTTAAACACGGAGCTCAATCAAGCACGTGTCTCAACTCAAGCATGAGCCTGCGAAGCCCGCATCTCAACTCAAACACGGAGCTCAACCATGCCCACGTCTCAACTCAAGCGCGAGCTTGCGAAGCCTGCGTCTCAACTCAAACGCGGAGCTCGACATTGCCTGCGTCTCAACTTAAGCGCGAGCCTGTAAAAGCCCACGTTCCAACTCAAACGCATAGCTCAACCAAACCCGCGTCTCAACTAAAATGCGAGCCTGGGAGCCACGTGTTTTAACAACAGAATATAACCCGCGAAGGTCACGTTTCTATTGTAACTGCTCCATTACTGGGTCAATAAGACCCACATAAAGTGGGGAGTTAATACCTATTATGGAGAGATTCTAGAGGACAATTCTACCCATGAATACCCCTATAAATAGCTATAAAATAATAAAAAAGGAGAGGACTTTCTTTTCTGGGGTGAAAAAGAGAGAATCTTTTTGTATTCAAAGGAGAGATACACAGAGAGAGAGAGAGAGAAGTTTTTTCTTTAAAAGAGAACTCCAAAACTTGTTGTGTCCAAGTGGGATGATCTTACATCTTTAAAATGATTCAAGAGAAGCTTGTCACTCAGTCGGTCGATAGAGTATAAGATTCACTCTCTATCGCCATACGAAAAACCTAGCCTTAAATAAAAGGGAGATTCAATTGATCTGTTATAATACTTCATTCACTCAAAGAAATTTTACAAGACAAATTTCTGACCAAACAGCATGGGGTTGGAAGGGGGAGCCCCCTCCCGGGGGTCTAAGGGGGCAGAGCCCCCGAACCAATTTTTTTGGGATCGACCTCTAGCATGTCTCGTTTGTTCGTCCTCATGATGAGTTTCATTTGTGTTTGTGATCGATATGATTTTTAGATCTGAAAAGCATTGAGCATCATTCGATTAGGGATGTCAATTGGGCCTGGCTGGCCGACAACACGCACCGGCTCGCCATGGAAGAAGACGGAGAATGAGGAGGAGGAAGGGTAAGGAAGAAGAGGCATTTGAACATTTTCATGAAGGTAAATATGTCCCAAAAATAATGAATGAAAAGTGATTATTTGATAGGTGCCTTAATCAATTTACTAGGTGTCAATACCTGCACACCCGACTGTTTGGTTGTTGGATATCCAAACTTGGAAAACTTTCTGTGGGCCCCACCGTGAGTTTTTCAAGTTTGGATTTCATCTTGTGTTTGACTGGACTGTAAAATGATGTGGATGCCCAGGTCAAAACAAGAAAAAACACAGCTGCCACGCTAATTAAAAACTAAAATTGTGTAATTGGGTTGAAAGGTGCGAAATAGTGGTTCCGACCTGTACTAATACTCTTTTCTTCTATTTTCTCTCTCTCTCTCTTTTCATGCTCAGGGGCGGACCCAATAGTGGGCTGGGCCGGGCTGTAGCCCGGTCCATTTTTTTCATATATTGTGTGAAAAACCGTAAAACGTAGCTTATAGGTGAAGAATGATTGTTACACATCATGAGTAGCCCGTCTAGCTCAGTTGGTAGAGCACAAGGCTCTTAACTTTGTGGTCGTGGGTTCTCGAGCCCCATGGTGTTCTTCACTTTTCATTGGCTATAGTAAAGTAGAGCGGAAGCTTTTTATATATATATACATGGGCGGGCATTTTTCAGATATTCTCTTATATTTTTTTCTTGCAGCCCACCCCCAAAAAATTAGCCCACCTCAAAAAATTTTCTGGTTCCGCCCCTGTTCATGCTTTTTCAAGAAACAACGTGTCGTATCGATCTAAACTAAATTCTAGATTCAAGATTAATAACAGGATTTTACCTTCTAGGTATTCTTGATGTTGTCCTACAATCTCATAGAATAATCATTATTTCACTTTTCTTTTACTCTTTTTAACCTTTTCTAGTATCTAAAGAAAAAATTCTATTCACCAACTTTGCTTTTGTACAGTAAAACTGATACAGGAACATCACATTTAGAGATGTTATATTCCACTGCATAATACAAACTGCTTGCAATAAACTTTGGATAGTTACCTGTATTTATTCCACTGCAGGTGCCTTTTCAATTGGTTACGCGAGAACCAAAGGCTCAGATAATGTGGACAAGTACAAATATGAGTGCACATTGACAATTTGTTAGACCTTTGGGGCAAGGTGGTTGCCCAACCAACATAAGCGTGATGAGCTGTCCATAATGAAATCTACAAATACAAATAATTTTTAAGTGACAATTGTGTTAGAAGTGAGCATTGCCATGACAAGTGACCTTTTTCTGGTCATTGGTATTAAGGCACCAGCGATTAGACCCGATTGCGGTTTTAAAATCGACGGTTAACCAGAACCGGACTGGGGCCGGCCGGTTCCAGTTTCTTTTTTTTGGGTTCTGATTCTAGAACTGTTTCTACTTCGTCAAATACTAATTTTTATATATAAGAAAAATTAACAAAATAAAAATGAGCTTTAACTTAATCCTTATCATAATTAAGTTACTTAGGTATCCACTTAGGGTTTAGAAGAATCAAAACCCACGTAGTTTTCTTAACTCCCCATACTTTACCTCAATCGTTTCCTTCTGTGCTGGTGGTCGTTATTTTCATAAAGTTTTCATTTTCTTCCCGCACGATTTCTTGTTATCTTAACGCTGCTTTTGTTCAATTATCAAGACGTGGTTGGGCCTCCACTGATTCATGGGACATCCTCAAATGAGTTTGATTGAAAATATTTTTCCCGCACTGAATGTTTGTTTCACAGCTACTGTTGATAGTTACGTTACTAAGATTTATTTAGCAATAATTATCATGATTGAGAATTGTATTGAATGCTATCTTGAAAATTTCTTATCTCAAAAATCTTTACTAAACTCAAATGAAGTGGTTAGATAACTATCAAGTTTGGAGTTCGAGCTTGATGAAGATCATCGTGATTTTTTTTGGCTCTTTGCAATAATAGTTGTTACCTTCTACTAATTTTAGAGGTATTCTCAAGTTGACTACTAGTTTGGTCATGACGGAATATTAATACTTGAACAATAAATTCTGCTATATTCATCATAGAAGGCATAAATTTCTTTTTTTCGACTTCAATAAATATAGCATAAACATCTATATCCAATTTTAAATTTCATAATAAGTAGACAAAATCATGCAATCCATCTATTTTACCACATGTATTAAAAACACTTGCAACTAAATAAATAGGTGGAATTATTATAAAATAGTCTAGCCGTTTATTTTTCCTTGATAAATTCACATCATTTTATTTTCTTCCATCATACCACAAATATTAATACACGCAATTAAAATTAAATGTGTTGTACGATAATAAACACTAGATAAAATATAAGTAATTTATAAGTTGAACTTCAACGAGTTGAAGCATACCGTGGAAATCGTTTGGGCTCATACCTTTCGATTTACAATATTTTATCCAATTTTTCATTATTCACGGATGTGTCCATAAATAATGTGCATGTCAAATAGGTTTAATGTAATTTTCTAGTTGTTTTAAATCATCTTGCACACATAAATTTAAAACATGTCAGCACATCTTTGATGAAAAATTTACTCCAAATGCAGCTTTACAAATTTTTTTCAACTCTGGGACATATGCAATATTAGCAAATGCATTGTCAAAACCTCTTGCAAAAATCTTATTAATCAAACTATATTCTTCCATAACTACTTCTATTAATTTATAAATATTAGAAGCAGTATGTCTTTCATCAAACACTCTAAATGTAATAATTTTTTTTTGTAAGTTTCATTCACGATCAACCTAATAACAGTTGATCCTTATGTAAGAATGTTGTTGCGAATGATCATTCCATATATCGCTACAAATAGGTACAGGCCTTCAAAAGTGATGAAAATTTATGTAATTCTTTTTTTTATTTTTTATATAGCTTATGAACTGTGCATATGAGAGTGGTCCTATGCACTCTAATTGCTTGAAAATTTAATGCATTTTGACAATAATTTATAAAAGCTAATTTTTCACCGAAACTAAAATACGAGTGTTCAACAAAAATTATTCTTGTTAATTCATTTCTATTTTTAACACCAGAGAAATAAAATAATTGAGGAGGGTTATTGGTAGTGTATTTAGATATTTGAGTTTGCATTTTTTTAAGACCGGCTTGAAAAGAATTTGTACACTCCAAATGCTTTTAATCTGTCGCATAGCCACCGGAAGCGGACCATTTATAAGTCTTTAGACAATACTTGTAATTCACACTAACGATCGTGCTCGTATCATTCTTGATTTTCGTAAAATGATGCACGTAAAGATCAGACTTTAATTTTTGGCTAGTGGTATCTTCTTCGCCTCTATTACCTTCTTGGGTTTGGGATCTTCGGGTCGGAACATAGACTTCGGTCTCTTCTTTGGAATATATTTCTAATTCTTCATTATTGGTGTACATTACTGAATATGGTGTTGATTGCATGTAACTGAAAATATCATCTCTGCTGGCGAATTAATTTTCACAAATCAACATGGAATAAAATTGCTAGCTGCATTAAAAGAGTAATTAAAAATGTACTTGGTGAGTCACGGGGTGGTGCTCCACCATATAAGAACACATCATTGTAGAATGAAGAGGTAAAAGCTGTTATTAAGATCAAATGAGACTCTTATAGAGATTTAAAGAAAAATTGTGATGGAATGAGTTTTGAGAGGAATAAGCTAGCCGAGAAGGAAGCTAAGAAAGATGTTCATAATGTAAGAGTTAAAGTATACAAAGAAGTGTATAAGCAGTTAGACACCAAAGAGGTTGAAAAGGATATATATAGAATTGCTCGAATAAGGGATGAGAAAGATTAGAGACTTATGTACTGTGACGTGTGTGTTCGAGGGAAAATCGTGCACAAAAAAGTGTGATTTAGATTATGGAATGGGTGCTCAAGATGATGCTACTGTTTCTTTGAAACTATCATTATAGCTAAGAAGCTAGACAAGTCATGTCCACAAGGAGCATAATCGATAGAAGCATGTGTTTGATTTTGTATTTATTTTGAAAAATTCTTCTTTCGTTTCAAAGAATTTTTAAAGAAAAAAAAGAGAAGGAATGTTGGTTGATGGTATGTGAAAACAAAGTAACATGGTTAGCTTGTGAAAATATAAAAAAAAAGAATGCTAAGGAAGATGTTATGAAGTGACAGAAAACAAGTTGTGAAAAAGAAAAGAAAACTGTTTCAGAAAACTTCAAAAAAGAAAGAAGTGTTCTTAAAGAACTGAAAATGAAACAAGCTTTGAAAAGATGATTTTTAGAAAAGAAACTTAGAGAGTAAAATTTTGAAAAGAAAAAAAATTAGAGTGTGCTTAAAAGAGGAAAAGGTAGAGTTGGCTTTTTAGATAGTGAAAATGCATGGCTAACCTCCTACTAATTGATCTACTAATCGCTAACTTTCTTGGTGATAGAGCCCCACAATGGATCATTGACCTTCACTGTTCTTATGCTTTGAGAACATGTCATGTGGAATTTGAATGAAAGTTCTTCTCCCGTCACCTTATGTTACACGGCAAAAACTCAAATATCACCCCATTAAGATCCGTTTTAAGGCGAGAATGGGGTGAATTACAAGTGCACGATCGGTGGCAAGGATGATTGAGTAGTCTCTAACTCACAAAGCAAGATTAGTACATTAATAGATCATCAAGAACACATAGTTAAGTATGAAATATGAGAATTAGCTTGCATATTAATGTGTTAGAGTTAGAACCCTTCATCGTAAGCCATCCATAACTCTTACTTGCACAAGATTCATTGTGATGCTCATTGATTCAATGAGTTAGCAATCAAGTAGTTAGATATTAGTGGGTTAGTAGTTAGTTAGCCATGCAAATAGAGAAGTTAGCTATTCATGAAAAGAGAGAGTGAGAAAGTAGGCATTCTACATTATTTGCAAGGAAGAAGAACAAAGCAAGTAAAAGAGCAATGAAAATAGAGGTAGAAGATGAAGCAATTCTTATATAGATTTGTCACTGATCCAATAAATAACTCTCACTCTCTCTCCCTCTAATTTCTGGGCTAAAACAAAAGAAAGAAATTATAAAAGATTACTAAAGAAATGCTAAAGAATACCCTAAACAAAATGCTCTCTCTGGTCACTGCTCGTACTGAGGCCCAAGAGGTCATTTATAGGCACAGAACCCTAGGTACATGTAATCGTAGCCGTTGACGAAAACGAGGTGCCAATGGCCTTGATATTGCCACAAAAATGTGCTAAAAGTCGCATTTTCGCGGCTGTACTGCGGCCGTTAGGCTTGCTCAGAGAGCACAGGCTGTCAGTGGTCGGTGTCCTTTAGAAGCTTCTCATTCTCTAGATATTCCCTCTGAAATGAAAGCTGGTTGGGCTTCAAGTTTGTTGGCTTCTTTAATCAGCTTAATTAATTCCAAATAATTAAAATTATTGAGCTTCTTCTTCCTTTGAGCTATGGACCTGAAAATAGAGAGAAAACTTCATAAAAACTAGATTTTTATTCATAATCAATGAAAAATGTGATATAAATGATGCAAAAAATGAATATTAATCACACCCCCTATACTTATCTTTTTGCTCGTCCCCGAGTAAAACAGAAAAGAAAAACTAAACCACTGTTGTTATTACACCACTTTCACATGTGACACATTACACTGAGCGTATGCAACAATTCATTAAACCTCTAGGTTACCCCTAGAGGATGAGTTTTCTCTCCTGAGGGTTTTCAGCGGATTACAACCACAAATTCCGTAAAGAAAGGGAACAAATGTTAGTGTCTTGAAAACGCATTTTTGAAAAGAGAAAAGTTTACGATCCATTTTTGCAAGAATTAGGTGATCTACAGTTTTACGTTAACCTAAACTATTCATTCCTAATTCGAATCTCCATGCAAGGAATTGTTATCAATTAGGGTTAAGGAATCGGAATTAGATTGATTATTTGATCTTTTATTAAACCTAGAAAATATACACTTATATATATGGGAGATTTTAACTTGGACTATGATACCTTTATATATATATATATATATATATATATATATATATATATATATATATATATATATATATATATATATATATATATATATTAATTTTTCTTTAGTTTCATTAGGCTTTCTAGTTCACCCATATAGCGAGTCTTGAACCGATGACTCTCAGACCAGACAGTCTTAGGGCACTAAATCAGAATACATCTCTCGGGTTCAAGTACTTGAGTGAACAAGGCCACGAAGCTAAAATATTTATTTTTTGACCACCGTTAGGCATGACTAATCATACTTCCTAAGGCACAATTAACCAGCTTAATTACTGGTCAAATATTTTTTTTTTATACGCACATTTTTTTCTTTTTCTTTTTTATAAGGGTATTTAAGACTTCATTTTAATTCCTCAATATATAGGTTTATATAATTTTAAGAAAAAGTTCAAGATCCAATTATCTTTCTAATCTTTCTTAACCTAAAATTCAACAATTTCTCTTATTTTAAAATTAAGAAATCCTAGTTTAAAGTTCCCCTACTTCCTAAGATCAATTGAATTTTCTTAAAAATGGATCAAACTTATTCCTTTTTTCAATAAGTTTTGTAAAGAAAAAAAGAGAAACAGAAAAATCTAGAAAAATATCCTTAAAAAATATAAAAAAGAAAGAAAATTTAGAAAAATCCTATGTTAGTATCCTCCCTCATACCTATCTCATGCATTATCCTCAATATATGACATGAATGCAAGAACGTATGAAATGGTAAAGGTACAATATCACCTCTTTCGTCGACTTGGTCCGGCCATAGTGCTCGGACCGGCCAACTGCGAATGTCTCAACTCCTCCTCAATACGATCTAACTGAGAGGTCTGCTCCTCCATCTGTTTGTGAAGCCTAGTCTGACCCCTAAAAATCTTCCTTATGCTTTTTCAAATGGTAGACATGAAGGATTGAGTATCTGTGGGTGGTAGCTGGCGCCAAAACTCAGGCTCCTCCTCCTCCTCCAGCTGTTCCTCAAAAGAGGAATCAGTTCGGACATCCTCAGGTAGGACAGTCGTTGTCCATACCGAGTAGAGGCAACTATTGTATGCACTCGTGATCCTCTTAGGGGCCACGAAGACTCGGTCATATCCTGAAAATTCCTCATCTGGCAGAAAGTTTCTGCACAGACGGGTAACTAAAACCGCGTTTGAATACTTCGCGCCCCCGAGTGCATTGTGAATTGGAAATCAAGTGTTGCAGGAGGACTGTGTTCAAACAGACCATGTGCTGCCTGGTCATAAGGCTGTGGATAATCTACAGCACCGGTCTGTTGAAAGATGTGGTGTGGTTAAGGCCTAAGATGTTGCATTGGACCAAGCGTTCAACGCCGTGAACATTGCGAAATATGGTGCTAGCCTTGAGACTACGGTCCAAATTGCATGTACTTTGCACCCATCAAAGTCATGTAATCTATTAGTGGTAATAGGGCGGTGTGCTGTAGAGGGCTGGGGACCTGTGCAACTACCCCAATCGTGTCAATATTCACAAGGAGATCCCCAGTGTCAAAGTGGACTGTAAACTGGTTAAGGTCTAGGTCTATGGTAGATGCATTTAGATGTGTGTAAAATTTTGTGACAAGAGCAGGGTAATAATATGCATCATATTCTGAATTATCATATACAAGACTGTACCATTACTCTCTCTAATTCGATCTAAAATTACAATACCATACCCATTGACATTATTCAAGATTCTAGAAAAATCCTTCTCGGCAAAAATTGTTTTGGCCATGGTATTCAAAGATTAGAAAGTAAGAAGAGGGAAAGATATGTGCAAACCTTCCCTGAAAATCGTGGGGGAAACTCAATCCAAAGACTGCCTCTCGCAGTTTGAGCAGACCAACTGAAGAAGATAACAGTAGATTTAAGATCTACTATTCAGATCGATAAGGTTGAACGCTGGTGGCGCCACTGGAACAGAAAAAAGGCCGCAGAAATGTGACTTTTCAAGGGGAACCGCAGCAAAGTTGAGGAATCCGAAGCTGGAATTTCAGTGGTTGCAGTGCCGACTCAATCTTACTAAATATATAGGGTTTGTTTTTCAGTTTGAAGGCACAAGAAAGAGATGAAGAGGAGTTATATAGGAGCGTGAAAATTCAGTTTTCTATTTTACCCTTTTTTAGAGATAGGAATTCCTAACATGGGATTTTTGGATTTATTTGATGGTTTAGTTCTATTTTTATTTATATTTATATATTTTTACTTTTTTATTTTATTATTTTATTATTTTTTCTTTTTATTTTCCTTGAATGATTTGTCTATTTACAGCGAAGGGGGAAAACACAATGCAATCCTGGGTCAGTTATAAAATGGGTTATAAAGACCATAGCCTTATCCACATCTGACTTAAGTTCAGTGGCTAAGAACGGCTTGAGTCTTTATCCGTTGATCTTGAAAACTTGACCGTTCTTCAGATCAGAAATTTTCACTGCACCGTGTGGAAATACAATTTATACCGTAAAGGGTCCTGACCATTGAGTTTTCAATTTTCCTGCAAAGAGATGAAGCTTAGAATTATAGAGCAGCATTGTTTGTCCTGGGATAAAATTGTTTCAATGTATAGAGCAGTCATGAAAGATTTTAGATCTGCTCTTGGTGATCTTAACATTATCATACTCTTCATTTCGTATCTTCTGTAACTCTGAAATCTGTTATTTTTGTAGATCACCGGCTTTGTTCAAATCAAATTGAGTTGTTTAATTGCCCACAAATCATGGTATTCCAGTTCAATTGGCAGATGGCAGGATTTTTCAAATACTAGTCGATATAGAGACATGTCGAGGACAGTCTTAAAGGCAGTCCGATAAGCCTATAGTACATCATTAGCTTTACGAACTAGTCTTTTCAGTTTTGTCCTATAGTTTTTTTCAGTATGAGTTTTATTTGTCTATTTGTAACCTTAACATGCCCGTTAGTTTGAGGATGATACGCCGTGGATAATTTGTGTGATACTGAATATTTACGCATTAGGGATTCAAAAGCCCTGTTGCAGAAATGAGTTCCTTTGTGACTGATTATCGCATGGGGGCACCAAAGCGGGAGATGATATTCTCTTTTAGAAATTTAACAACAATCTTGTTATCGTTTGTCCTTGTTGGCACCGCTTCTACTCATTTTGACCTATAGTCTATTGCAACCAAAATGTACTAGTTGCCAAAGAAAATGGGAAATGCCCCCATAAATCGATGCCCCAAACATCAAAAATCTCTACTTCAAGAATGGAGTTTAAGGGCATCATGTCTCTTTTAGATATCCTTCACATCATTTGGCAATTTTTCACAGATTACAAAAATTACAAGTCTTTGAAAGAGTAGACCAGTAGAACCCACTCTGCAAGACTTTTTCAACAGTCTTGCGTGGACCAAAGTATCCACCACACGCAAGCTCATGACAAAACACCAGTACGTTCCTTTGTTCATCCTCAAGAAGATACCTTCTTATGATTTGGTCAAAACAGTATTTGAAGAGATACTGTTCTTCTCAAAAGAAAAACTGTACCTGAGCAAAAAAAACAATGTCTATCCTGACTCGACCAATCAGAAGGTATTTGCCTGGTAGTAAGATAGTTCACAATATATGCATACCAAGGCTCGTTACATATAGATAGGATGTGATCATTAGGAAAATCTTCATTTATTGGTGTTAATTCAACAAGTGCACTGGGGATATGGGACAAATGATCCGCCACAACATTTTTCATGCCTTTCTTATCCTTTATTTCGAGATAAAATTCTTACAGAAGAAGGATCCAATGAATAAGTCTTGATTTAGTGTCCTTCTTTGCCATCAGATAACTCAGAGCGGAATGATCTGTGAACACAGTTGTTCTGAATCCGAGTAGATATTGTCGAATTTTTTCTAATGCAAATACTAGGTTAAAAACTCCTTTTCTGTCGTATTGTAATTGAGTTGTGAGTCATTCAATGTTCTACTCGCATAATAAATCACATGCTGCCCATTATGAATGCTTTGTCCTAAAACAGCGTTGCGCACATGATTCAAACGGTTTTTGTCCAATCAGGTACCGAAATGATTAGAGCAGAAACAAGTTCTTGTTTCAATCTCTCCAATGCTTTTAGACATCCATTGTCAAATAGAAGGGTACATCCTTTGCTAACAGATTCGTCAATGGTTTAGCAATTTTACTAAACTCTTTGATGAATCTTCTATAGAATCTGGCATTGTTGGCCCAAAGGCCATTAGCCCTAGTTTTGATGATAACAAAACATATGTATTATGTTTTTAACAATTTTGTTTAAAAAGTTTCAGGTTAACTCTTTGTCACATTTCAACTCCATCACAAGACGCACACGTTTGGAAGCCAAGAATGTAGATGCCAGAGCCTACGCACATAGACGAGCTCAAGATCAAGATTGCAAGAGAAGACTATATCAAGATTTGTATTTTTTTTATTTTTGATTTTTAGATAGGATTTATAGTCGTTTGTTAAAACCAAGATGATACAGGTTGAAAGCTTTTGGGATTGACACACACACACACACATACACACATCTTTCATATTCCTAAAGTATTTTATAAAGAGTTCAAAACATTTCTCTTTTCCATTTTTAGAGATAGATTTTGGGAAAAACGAGTTTCAAAAAATCGATTTTCGATTTAGAAAAGTGTTTTTACAAAATATAGTTCTAACATTATTTTGTGTTGATCCATGATCACACATTGGTTCTATCAAGTCTCTAGAACTCTATTTTATGTTTAAAGATTAAAGTTTATTTTGTCAGAAAGATTGATTTCAAAAAGATTTCAATAATAAGCTTTTGGCCCAAAGTCGGTCGACCGGCCGGTCGACCGTAGGCAGAGAAACTTTGCTCTATCAGTCGATCGGGCAGTCGACCAACATGCATCAAAGTGCATTGTGTACACTTCGGTGTACCAGGCGGTCGACCGACTACAAGAGCTTTGTTCTCGGTTGAGTCCGATCGACCGTCCTGATCGACCAACAGAGAGCCCTGCTCTCTGGTTGGGAAAAACCATCGACCGACCGGTCGATTACTATCTCCAACGGTTAGAAATCTGACCGTTGGCTGTCGACGGGCCAGTCGACCGACAGAGGGATTTCCTTCTGATTTTTTCCCAACGGCTATATTCTCTTTTGTCTTTTTCTAGATCTTTTTCCAATGACTCTTTTGGTTTTTTCTCCTTATGTTTTCATCCCCTATAAATAGTGGGACTGTAGAAAAACTCAAGAATAAGATTTTTAAAGTTTAGATTAAGTTTTTTCAAGTTTACATCAAGATTTAGCTTTTTCTTAAAAGATTTTCTTTTGAGCCAAAATTCCATATCCTTGGTTTTTAGCTTCAGCCTTCCCTCTACATCTTTACAAGTTATTTCCACTGCACAATCTCAAGAGTTTCACCTTCTCATCTTGATTATAGGATTGTACTTGTAAGCTATTTGTGATCAAGTAAAGATCACTGATTTCCTTCTATGTGAAGTTGTAGAGGTTGCGGTCTCAAGAGAGCGAGTGAGCTCCGTGTTGGTGTTGCGACACCGCGAGAGCGGACTTGTGAGTCCATTGAGCTCTAGTGAAAAATTGTAACGGTTGATGATCTAGTGAGATCGATCATAGTGAAAATCTTTCATAGTGTTGAAGGCAGGGACGTAGAGCAGTGGCTCGAACCTTAGAATATATCATCGTGTTTGCGATTGCTTACTCTTTCTCTCTTCACTCTACTCTCTCTTTACTTACTTGCACACGTATATTTTTACTTATTTGCAAGTATTTCTTGTGTTGTGATCGGTATTTGTTAGGCTGCTAGCAAGTTAATTCTTATTCCGCATTAGTTGCTATTTAGTATAACCATCACCTATTCAACCTCCTCTAGGTGATTTATAATTGGTATCAGAGCCTAACCCTAGTTTTGATTTAACCACCTTTGGGAGATCCTTTTCAATAGGCTATATTCATTTGTTGCATTTGTTATTTGTGTGTGCACTTATACTTATTTTCATGGCATCACACGACTTCTCTAGTATCAAGTCCCCACCCAAATTTGATGGGTTGAACTTCCCCATTTGGAAGGTCAAGATGAACATGTTCTTTAAGTCACTAGGAGTTAGAGTTACCAAAGCCATTACCAAAGAGTTTATTGAACCTCACGGTGACGAGGATACATGGTCCGAAGTAACCGCTAAGGACTATGAGGCCAATATCAAAGCCTAATATGCACTTACACAAGCTTTAAATGATGATGATCTGTTCATGTAATTAATCACAAATCTACTTATGAAATTTGGAATGATCTAATTATTACTCATAAGAGGACGTCACAAGTTAAGAGATCTAAAGTTGACTTGCTTCGTTCTCAATATGAAAATTTTTACATGCTTGAAAATGAATGTATAGATAAGATGCTTACTCGGTTCACTAAGATTACTAATGGTTTATCTTCTTTAAGTGACACCATTGACAATGACCAAAAGATTTGGAAGGTCATTAAAGCTCTCCCAAAACTTAGGAAGTCAAGGCGACAACCCTTAAGGAACTCAACGATAGAGATGAGATGGATTCCTCCGGCTTCATTGAAAATCTCAAAGCACATGAGATAGAAATGAAGTTGAGAGAAGAAAGGGAGACACCAAAGAAAAAGCAATTGCATCTAAAGCTACTCCCTCCACCATCGACGAAGAAGATTCATCTGATGATGGAGATGAAGATTTTGCCATGCTCATTAGGAAAGTGGGCAAAATGTTTTATAAAAAGGGAAGACAAAACAACTTCCAAAGAGGAAGACATCAAGGGAGATTTGAAAAGAAGAAAGAGGAGACGGGTCCTTACTTTCATTGCAAAAAGGCAAGCCACCTAATTGCGGATTGCCCTTCACTTCAACCCACTACCTCCAAGAACGTGCATAGAAAGAAGGCAATGGTAACCATTTGGGATGATTCGAAAACGGATTTCGGAGAGGAGATTGATGCCGCACACGTTTGCTTCATGGCAAACGGAGAGGAGACTTCCATGGTAAATCTCGAAACCTCTTTAGAAGATAATGATTTAATTATGGATGAACTTACACAATTTTTTGAAGAATTACTAAATAGATATGAAATTTCTCTTGCACAATATAAAATTTGAAAAAGAAAAATGACTTTTTAAAGAATAAGCTAGAATTCTTTTTAAAGAGAAAAATGACTTAGCTATTTCTTTTGAGAAAATAAAGAGGATTTTGATAAACACAAACTTGCTTGTAAGGATAAAAGTCTTAATATTATTTTTAACAAAAATGAATTTTTGGATATCCAAAAACGTATTGACGTTTTGGATACCACCTTGAAGAAGTGTGCATTTGACATGAACAAATTTGCTTCTATGTTTCTAAAAGGAAAAACTCAAATAAAACATACACCTCATTCATCTCACACACACCATGAAAAACATGCACATACACATCAACATAAGCATGTCTTCATATATGGTAAAGTGTACACATGTTTACATTGTAACCGCAAAGACCATTTAGCAATATTTTGTTATGCTAAGCTAAATATGTTAAACAAAAATGTTTGGGTTCGAGAAAATACTAACCCTATAGGACCCAAAAAAATTTGGGTACCAAAAAACATACCAAACTTGATTGATATAGGCGTATCATCCTCCTCCAAGACTTAAGAGGAGATGGTGCCTTGGTAATGGATGCATCGAAGCTCAAAGGATTAACCGTCGCATTGCATCGCTATCAAGAAGCATCTATTTTGGAGATTGCCTATTGTTTGGTAACTTCGCCATTTGAAAATTTCACTTCTAGCAAGATCTATACATGCATAAGAATAGCTAGTTTTTCTTTTGTGTTAATATGCGTTAGTTATGATTACGTGATTTTTGTTGTTCTTATGGCTTGCTTAGTTTTGAGCTAGTCGTTAACTTTTGATTTTATTCTTTACTAGCTCATGAATTGCTTGCCCATGCTTATAGTATTTTCTCATGCTCACTTGGTTGATCGATATCTTTGCATTTATGTGTACATAGAGTAATTCCTTTACTCATATACATGTACACATATATTTTGTTTATCTATCTTGTGATTAGGCATCATAGTTTAAATCATATTTAAGCAATAAGTCAAGATAGTAATTGCGTGCCACAACTCTTATCTAGAGGAATGATGAGGAGAAGTTCAGACCCGTTAACTAGCCTGAACAACATCTAACTTGTTGACATCTACTAAAGATAAGTGGCAGATAAGCTGACGACCAGTTCTTCACCCATCTCAAAAGAGACGAATCAGCAACTTGGACTCTACTGATCCAGCGAAGCAGACAGTAAACCAAGGAAAGCTCATAGGGAACACTAAGTTAGCTCAACACTTAGCCCGCATGAGCCCACAAGATGAGTCTCGCATGAGAAGCTGAAATTGATTAGCATCGCAGAGAGTCCCTCGCGAACTTCGCTGCAAGAGGTGCTCAGTTAACTCCGCAGTAGCCGCGCAGAAGGGTAATTGGTAGCTTCGCCACAAAGTATCCAGCTCCGCTGAAGAGCTTTCTTTTTACCTTCGCCAAACGCTTTCCCCAGCTCCGCTACAAGCTCGACGAAGTAGCCCCGCTGTGGGTCTTTTATGGTCACCTTTGACCAATTAAATCTCTAGATGAGATCAAATCTATTCAAGATCAAATCTAATCGAGATCAAATTTAAGATCAAATTTGGCAGTTGTTTACCATAATCTCTTGACTCTCCTAAAACAAGTAAGAAGATCAGGAGAGATCTTTTAGTTATTTGGAAAGAATCAAAGCGGATCAGGAGATCACATTACCTGCTATTCCTAACTTCGCAAATTGATTCTAGCCTCGTTGCAAGGCTACTTTCTCAAGATCTCCTAGAGGGGGGTGAATAGGTGATGGCTAATCTAATGGTCACTTAATGCCAAATAATGCGGAATTAGAAACTATAATGACCTAAACTAAACTTTTACACTAAACACCACGTATAACACAAAAGTGTTGCCGAATTCCCCGTGAAGGGCTCTGGACAAACTCCTCTAGATTCCCCTAGATAAGGGTTGAGGTGCCGCGTTGACTCTCTTGGTTAAATACAAGTGTTAGCAACAAACCCAAGCATGTATATCAATTAAGCACAAATGTATATCAAGCATATAATGATAAACACAATAAAAGTATGCAAGATATAAACAAGGAGATAGAGAAGAGAGAGTGAGCAATCACAAACACAAGGGAATTGTTTCGAGGTTCGAGCACACTTGCTCTACATCCCCGCATTCGACACACGAAGGATTTCCACTATAATCGATCCCACCGGATCACTCGGTGCCGCAACACCTACAAGCTCTCGGACTCTCTAGCCCGTACACACTGCAAGGGCTCGCCGAGGCCGCACCTCAAACAAAGAGTTCACACACGAACTCGAAACATCGAGTCCCCACTAGGACCCGAAACACCGCGAACACACTTGTCCGCCTCCTCAAGAAACAAGAAGAAGTCTTTGGTGATCACAACACTTTGATCACCTAAAAATAATCTCACTACAACACTCCTATAGGATGAATATGTCTATGGATTGCTCAAGTGTTTGTGAGAAAAACAAAGAAAGAGATGGTGGAGGAAAACTCAAGAAATTCACTTTTTAATACTCTTGATAAACTCCCCTTTTGATTGGAAGTATTAGCTCTCAATTTTGTGGAGAAAAATCTCTTGAAAGAGTAGGAAAAACTGGCTCTAAAACTCTCCAAAAATCTTGATCAAAACAGCCCCCAAATGCCCCATTTTATAGAGCTAGAAAAACTAGCTGTTGGGGTCTGTCAGAACTGCCGGTCGACCGGCAACGGTCATTTTTCGACCGTTGGAGCAACGGTCGACCGAGCTACTGGAACAGAGAGCAGAGCTCTCTGCCGGTCGACCGGTCCGGTCGACCGAGGCTTTCCAGAGAGCAGAAGCTCTCTGGCGGTCGACCGGGTCGGTCGACCGGCCCTCCAGTGCACAAGGCGTGCACGTCTGTGCACGTCGGTCGACCGTGACGGTCGGCCGACTTCAAGCTGCGGTCGACCGTCCTGGTCGACCGGATGAAGCCTGGTCAGGGATTTTGGGAAAGAAAACTTGGTCATTTTTGGCTTAAATAAAATCCCATAAAATACTAAAAAATCTACAAAAATAGTTTTACTATACTTTGATAAAAAACATGCTTGCACAAAATCAAGGCATGTTACAAAAGATTTGGACTATTTTTGTAACTTGGAAAAATTAGCTCAAATGAAAAACAGTATTTTCCAAACTTGATTTTTCAAAACTTGTTTTTTCCAAAACTTCACCAAATACAAAAACAAGATATTTAAACTCTTTTAAAGCATAGAGTGTATGGATATGATCCACTATACAAACATGGTGAAATATCTATGTTTTTGACATTAAGCTTTAAACATGATTTTGGATAAAAGATATGTAAACTTGAAAACCAAATCCAACATGTATTTTCTGAAATTGAAAATCTTTTGTAAAAACAAAACTACCAAGAGTGTGTGTGTATATGTACTTGAGCAATCCACCACTACTCTATCCTTTACATTTTATCTAAAAATAAAATCTTACAAAAAACAAACCTAAACACAAGTCTTCATCTTCTTGAAGTCTTCACTTGAAGCCTTCTCATCTTCTTGACTTGGTCCAAACACGATCCAATGGCTCTTGGATCAAACCGTGCTAGCTCCAAAACTTGACTTCAAATCCTTTGTTGAAGCTATGCACCTACTAAGATCTTGATCATAAACCTGTCACTAATTAAACACAAGATCATTGTACTATAACTACATGAGTTATCATCATCAAAACTAGAGTGATGGGCCTTCAGCCAACACTTTCTAGATTTAAACAGATTGACTCAATCTATTTTCAGACTTTCAAGGGACAATTATACCCCTGCTCTCCCTATAAATAGCCCACCAGAGGTATACACATAGAGAGAGAGAGGCTGAAAAGCAGAGAAAAAAGAGGAGAGCGGCTAAACAGAGACCCATTCTCTTGCTTTCAAGAATTCAAAGAATTATTTCTCTAATCAGGGTGCTAATACCCTAAGATCTTTCTCCCTCTCAAGAAATTTTCGGAACCAGGCGAGAAGGAATTCCCAAGCGGAGGCAATTTGAGAAGTAGGGGGTCTTGTTGACTCTCTAAAAAAGACAAGATTCCTAACTTGCCTGAACAACGTCTAACTTGTTGATATCTACAAAAAACAAGTGGCAAACAAGCTGACGACCAGTTCTTCACCCATCTCAAAGGACGAATTAGCAACTTGAACTCTACTGATCCGGCGAAGCAGACAGTAAACAAGGAAAGCTCGTAGGGGACACTAAGTTAGCTCAATATTTAACCCCGCATGAGCCCACAAGATGAGTCTCGCATGAGAAGCTAAAATTGCTTAGCATCACAGAGAGTCCCCTCGCGAACTTCACTACAAGAGGTGCTCAGTTCACTCCGCAGCTGCCGCGCAGAAGGGTAATTGGTAGCTTCGCCACAAATATATCCAGCTCCGCTGAAGAGCTTTCTTTTTACCTTCGCCAGATGCTTCCTCCAGCTCCGCTACAAGCTCGACGAAGTAACCCTGTTGTGGGTCTTTTTATGGTCACCTTTGACCAATTAAATCTCCAGATGAGATCAAATCTATTCAAGATCAAATCTAATCGAGATCAAATCTGAGATCAAATTTGGCAGTTATTTACCATAGTCTCTTGACTTTCCTAAAATAAGTAAGAAGATCAGGGGAGATCTTTCAGTTATTTGGAAAGAATCAAAGCAGATCAGGAGATCAACATTACCTGCTATTCCTACCTTCGCAAAAGCTGATTCTAGCCTCGCGGCAAGGCTACTTTCCAGATTTAAACAGATTGACTCAATCTGTTTTCAGACTTTCAAGGACAATTATGCCCTTGCTCTCCCTGTAAATAGCCTACCAGAGTATACGAAGACACACACACGGAGAGAGACTGAAAAGCAGAGGAAAAAGGGAGAGGCGGCTAAATAGAGACCCATTCTCTTGCTTCCAAGAATTCAGAGAATTATTTCTCTAATCAGGGTGCTAATACCCTAAGATCTTTCTCCCTCTCAAGAAATTTTCAGAACCAGGCGAGAAGGAATTCCCAAGTGGAGGCAGTTTGAGAAGTAACAATAGGGTTCTACCGACCTTCTGTTCTCCGATTCCCCGAACCAGGCGAGAAGGGAATCCCATCAGGTAGCAGTCCGATTGTCGGTCGATCGCATCATCAAAGGGATAAAGTGATCACGCGCTGATCAAATTCCTACCTACACACTTCCCCAGAAATCTCAGAGGAGATCTACCTGTAATCTTTTTTACTTTAAAGAATACTTGTAATTTAGCTCCTCGACCCCCTTTTTTGTAAGTTTTTCCCTTTGCAAAATCAATGGAAAACAAGATGGCGACTCCGTTGGGGATTGAATTCTCCACTGTTAAGAATCAAGTGTCGCAGTGCGACGAACAGACCTTCAGGTCTACTTCTGAATTCAAGGAAACTAGTATGGCCAGAGCCCCTCTGGCTAAATCTTCGAAGCAAGTCTCTGTGAGACAAATAAGGCTCCCTGCGAGCCTACCACGGTCCTCTGGCGCAACAAGAAAGCAAACCCGCAATGCAAAAGTCAGAATCTTGAACTTATTACCTTCGAAAACCTAGTCGTTCACTTCGACCAAGGAAAATTTGAAGAGCTCCTCTTTCGGGGGGGTCCAATGCTCCATACACGAAAGCATAGAAAGGTCTCGATGGCCAAGGTTTCGGAGCAGAAACCGGAAGCAGAATCCTTCCAACTCCTCTCAGCCTCGTGTGTGGCTAGCCAGGTTCCCTACGAGTCTCCTTTCCAAAGCAGATGTGGAGGTCAAAGCAGAAAGCTCTATATGAAGCTTTAGGCGTAGCTACGCCACAGGTGCACTTCTCCCGTGAAGACAAAAGCAAGATGCCTGCCTACTTCGTCGAGACTATCAGCAGCAAGGCTACAACAGCGACCATACCTTCACCTAATTATGGAGCAATAACTCCTCGCTTGGCTACTGATGGTGCAGCAAGCACAGTACCTCATTGTACGTGTGAAGTTCTGGCCGCCAGGCTAGGACTAGAGCACCCAGCGGTGCTAACCACCTTCATAGCAAGATAGCGGATAAAGCACCACAGTGTGCTCCCCTCCCCACTTCCTCAAGTACTAAACTCGCTCTTCGCAGCGAAGCTAAGGGATCGTCCCTAAGTGTTGACAGCGGTGCTTATGCAGCTTCAGCACCCAAAGGTATTTCCAAAGCTTTTAACCGCGAACCTAGAGCTAAAGCACAACTTAGTGCTAATTACCTCTACAGTAATGAAAAGAGCAGGGCATTGCCCTATGCGTAATCCAACAGAGCCTCTATGCTAAATCGCTTAAGCCCGGCTGGGTCTGACTTGCGAGAATTCTTGACGATCAAACGAAAGTCGGGACCTTTCTGGACTTCTCCCTCCTGTTGTCAACAAGTGGGATGTCAGTTGGTGACAATCCACTCAGTTCATTGCCGGCTAGGACCAATCCCCGCTACTCCTCCAATCCGACGATCAGTTTTTGATCGACTGTCGATGCAAGCTCCAATAAAATATCGCAAAAGGAGTGTATCGTAAGATCAGCCCTCTGCATCCGTTAACACGATCGGAAGGGGATGAGAGCTACGTAAAGACGGACGAGCGTCGCATGCCACTCCCTCTAGTTCTCTAGATCCGGACTATAGTTCAGGCCTCGGCAAAGTCTTGGTACACAAAGAAGGTGTCTTCCGAAACACTAGATCTAGGGTCGCAATACCCTACAGTTATGAACAGCCATCTTCCTCAACTGCAATAGCCTCACCAGAACCAATGAAAGAGTTAGTCCAATGGTCTGATGAGGAGGACGAAGACAGCGGGTATGCCTCTTCAGCGACAGTCAGCTCAGTGCGAACGGATAGAGTGTCAGTGAATATGGCAGATAATGGTAATGATGACCTTCGTCGACGGTTGGAAGCTTAGGAGCAAACTTCCAAGACCCAGTAAGAAGATTTGGATAATATTCAACAAATGCTCGCTCAACTCCTCAGTAACCAGAATAACAATGATACCGGGAGTAACCAAAATTAGGAAGAACATCATAGCAACAAGCAACCAAAGATTGAGAAGTCAAAGGGAAAGCTCTTCTATGGACGCTGAAGTTCTTAAAGGCATCCAAGCTCAGATTGCATTCCTAACTCAGAGGGATGAACTAAAGAAAGTAGGGGCAGTCCGTCCTTACCTGCTGGAATGGGATTCAGTACCATACCCACCAAATTTCAAACCACCAACGTTACATACGTATGATGGTAAGAGCTCGCCAAACCAGCACATCTACTATTTTCAGTCTCAGACCGGTAATGTTATAGACAATGATGCTATCATGGTCAGACTGTTCATTGGCACCTTAAAGGGGGTAGCATTTGACTGGTTCCGAAGTCTCCCTCTGGGCTCCATCAATTTTTGGCTCGACTTGGAAACCCGATTCCTCTGCCAATTCTATGAGGATGATACCGAGGTGACCATGGGCACGCTCCTTTCGACAGTCCAGAAAGGAGGAGAATCTATACGGGATTACATAGAGAGATTCTGCAACCTTTCTCTCATGTGCCCTGCAGGTATGCCTTTGCCTATGTTGCTTCAGACGTGTAGGCATAACTTCCTCGACAAAGTGGAAGTTCACATGGGAACTGTCAAAGCCCACACTTGGAAGGAGCTTATTAAACAAGCCGAGATAACTAAAAAATCAGCTAAAAAGTTTGAGATCCTCAAAAGCAGGTGGGGAATCAACAATAAAAGCTATGACACGCTGAATCTTATGATACATCAGTATGGGAAATATATGGAGGAACTCGACAAAGAAAGGTAACTCCAACAAGACTTCAGAGTATCAAAGATAATACTCCTTCAAAGATGAGCATGTGGTGACAGTTTTCCACTTGCTCAACAAAGACAACAAGCTCAAGTTGCCAGAGGCTAAATGCCCAGACGAAGTGGGACGAACGAATGATCCCAACTATGGTCTTTTTTATAGGATGGCTCATCATCCTACTTGCAGGTGCAATGTCCTTAAAGACAAAATCCAAGCGTTGATCGAAGCAGGTGTTTTGACTCTGAAGTTAGAACATAAAAAGGCCACTGCCTAACTCCTATCCTGAAAGGGAGTATGGAGGTAGTCAACTCTACTTCCAAAAGCCATGGGTCTTATTCCATCAACGGCTAAAGCGACGGGACCCAAGTCAATTCAAAGCTAAAGGCAAGTCTTGGAATATCTCTCGCAACAGATGACATCGCACTAACCACTTCTCTCAGCAATTCTGAAGAGGAGACAACCGATAGTCGACGGCACTAGGTCGGCAAATAACTTGCGACGGTACAACCAGACCCCGATGAGACATAACAGCCAACAACGTCAGAAAACGCGTAGGGGGTTAGAATATATCATTCCACCAACTAAATGAGAACAACCTTTCATAGTAGAGGCAGTCTACTCGAGTGGAGCTTATCGCCTAGCGAATCCAAACGATGACACGCTCCTGATGCCAATCAACGACAAGTACTATCCATGATCACGTTAACACTATACCTCTGATCAAAGAAGTACTATGCGTGATCATGTTAACATTACACCTCTGATCATCAAGTCGGACTCGTCTGACTGTTTCATCTCCTCAAGGAGTCCCTTTCCATAGGTGGAATCAATTTCAACCATCTCTGCATTCTTCTTTTGGCAAATCAATTCGGCTTCACAACGATCTTGAACGAGTCGAGTTTATCGAAGAAGGTTTGTGATGCATCCTTGCAGGACCTTTCTAATATTTCCACATTCATGTTCAGATTCGATGATCAGCTGTGACTGAAGTCTTGACTATGACGAACAAAAGTGAAACTCTACGAGGAATCTCGATTTACTTGATATATTTCCTGTGAAGTTTGTACTCCATATCTAGACACGAAGATCAGCTGAGAACCAAAGTCTTGATGAACGAAAGGTGACGCTCCACGAGAAATGTCGATCTACCCAACAAATTTCCCATGAAGTTTAGACTTAACTCTTTAATCCCCAGTGAGATTTTAGAGGTCACCAGTGGAATACAGAAATGTTCACTTTATGTGACATGATCTGAAGCCTTCGGTGAATAAGGCTAGAGGAATATGTTGGCCTTTAAGCCCGACATAAGTCCTCGATAACTCATCATACTGAAAGGAATAGCATGGCTAGCCCGACTCAAACGGTAGTCGGTAAAGGTATACCAAATCCGTTGACAGCTGAGAATTTGCTAAAAATCCTAAGGGACCTATTCCTATTTGATTTCGCAGTTAAGAATAGAGGAAAATGTTGGCCTTTAAGCCCAACATAAGTCCTCGACAACTCATCATGCTTAGGGGAATAGCATAGATAGCCCGACTTAAACGGTAGTTGGTAAAGGCATATCAAATCCGTTGACAGCTGAGGATTTGCTAAAAATCCTAAGGGACCTGTTCCCATTTGATTCCCCCTCCAAAATCACTTACCAATTCCTGTCCATGGAATGGTAAGACCACAAATAAAGGTATTCATCTCCTTTATAAAATGACGAGTCTAACCTATCATGTTAACACTAAACCTCTGATAGCAAGACTATAATCTACTCCCCAACAGATAAAGCCAATATCCCCAGTGAATAAACCCCGCTTGTCATTCTCTTCAACAGAACGACAGGTCCACTCAAATTACTGTTACGCTCAAGCACCTCTAACAATAAATGAATCCTTGTCAAGTTAATATCACACCTCTGACAAATTTCTTTACAAATCCCCACGGAGTTCTTTTTGTCACGTTAACGATCACCTCTGACATGTAATCTCTTATGGGATTCATCTCCTAACTCCCTAGCGGGTTTCTAATAATCAGTCCTCAGTAGACTTTTCTGGTTGTCACGTTAAAATATATCTCTAATAATTTCTTCCAAATAACATCCAAAAGAGATATCAAAATCCCCATGGAGTTAATAATCAAGTCTGATTTCTCCCAGTGGAATTATTTCTTTGTCATCATATGACAAAATTTTGAGCTTGGTGGCTTCTCAATCAGTTACGTCATCGCGACCTCTGAACTGACAGATAGCCAAGTTTTATCTTCCAGTCTAGTAGGGACTTTTTCTTTGTCATCATATGACAAAATTTTGAGCTTGGTGGCATCTCAATCGGTTACGTCCTCGCGACCTCTGAACCGACAGATAACCAAGTCTCATCTTTCAGTCTAATAAGGACTATTTCTTTGTCATCATATGACAAAATTTCGAGCTTGGTGGCTTCTCAATCGATTACGTCCCTGCGACCTCTGAACTGACAGATAGCGAAGTCTCATCTTTCAGTCCAGTAGGGACTATTTCTTTGTCATTATGTCAAGATCGTCACCTCTGAATGACAAATTTTTGAGCTTGGTCGCTTCTCAATCGGTTACGTCCCTGCGACCTCTGAACAGACAGATAACCAAGTCTCCCCTTTCAGTCCAGTAGGGACTATTTCTTTGTCATCATGTCCAGTTCGTTACCTCTGAATGACAAAATTTTGAGCTTGGTGGCTTCTCAATTGGTTACGTCATCGCGACCTCTGAACCGACAGATAGCCAAGTCTCATCTTCTAGTCCAGTAGGGACTATTTCTTTGTCATCATGTCCAGTTCGTCACCTCTGAATGACAAAATTTTGAGCTTGGTGGCTTCTCGATAAGTTATGCCATCGCGACCTCTGAACCGACAGATAGCCAAGTCTCACCTTTCAGTCCAGTAGGGACTATTTCTTTGTCATCATGTCCAGTTCATCACCTCTGAATGACAAAATTTTGAGCTTGGTGGCTTCTCAATCGGTTACGTCATCGCGACCTCTGAACCGACAGATAGCCAAGTCTCACCTTTCAGTCCAGTAGAGACTATTCCTTTGTCATCATGTCCAGTTCGTCACCTCTGAATGATAAATTTTGAGCTTGGTGGCTTCTTAATCGGTTACGTCATCGCGAACTCTGAACCGACAGATAG